>QEOT01004913.1:56250-104893 GCA_003123785.1 Pterocarya stenoptera
TGTCTTAAATTAGTGAAATACAGATGATGTGTGGAGAAACTTGGCTATGATACCGATTGATGCACATATCTAGGATACCTTTAAGAAACCATAAAAGATCTGAAATAAAAAATGAATTGAAAATTTCTTTAATTGATGTGATTTGAAGCAGCATGTAAATAAGGCTTCAAGTAGAATCCATCTATAAAGTTTTACATTTGTTTCAGCAGAAAGTTCCAGCGAAAGCCATCCAAATAGTTCTGTGCCAAAAGGAAGCCCTTCAGAGCACTCCAAAGATGTATTTCAAACGAGCCTTTGAATGGGCTCACTCAGAGTGTGTATTTGAAGCTGAGTTCGAATCAAATTTGAACGGATATGGACAAGCTTTTATTTTAACTTCCCTGTGTTTACATTTTGATGTCAAACAATCTGTTGTGTGTTTTGAATCAGTGACTTTACTCAATCCCAGGTTAAAGCTTTCTTGAACTTATTATAGCTTGCCTCTCACACTCTCTCTATTCACTCCCCCCACCCCTTGCGGTAGTTCTACCAAATCACCCGAAGAAAAGGCATAAACATCATAAAATTATTTTTACCTTTGAAAAAATATTAAGTTACCCACTCACCCAGTGGATCTTGAACCCACAACTTTCTCCCCAACTCAGTTTTATGAGCAAAGGAAATTTCATTTGAGTCAGAACTCAGTTTTATGAAGTGTAACATTGTGTTAAATCCCACTGATAAAAGTGCATTGAATATATGGTGGAATAAGTCTCCCTCAAATGTGACCTTTTTTTGTTTTGATGATGGCTTTGGGGAAGATCTTAATGATGAATAATCTGAGGAGGAGGTTCATAATGGTGATAGATTGGTGTTGTATGTGCAAGAAGTGTGTAGAAACTATTAATCATTTGTTGCTTCATTTTGAAGTGGCTGTTACCTTGTGGTTTTCAATTTTCTACCTTCTTGGAATTGAGTGAAACTATTAATCATTTGTTGCTTCATTTTGAAGTGGCTGTGACCTTGTGGTTTTCAATCTTTCACCTTCTTGGGAGTTGGTATTTAGTGGGTGATGGCCCCACAATGGCTGGTGGAGTTGTTGTCAGCTTGGGGACGTAACTGGGAGGCAACTCGTGCATATATTAATTGAGGACTGTTCCTTTGTCTTTAATGTGGAGTATTTGGAAGCAACTCAATGCCCACAATTTTGAAAACTGAGAGAGAATGTTGCCAGAATTTAAACCCTCTCAAATCTCTGTGTGAGTGAACAAATGCTCACAACAATACCCTTGGTTTGGTATTTGGAGTTTACTCCGTAGGGTTGGGTTCGAAGGGTCCTGCCGTGGTAGGTTCCATGCCATCAAAAAAATATCCTCTTTTTCCTCATATGTAGATTTTCTGAAATTTTAATCATCTTCCCTTTCTTAACTAGGTGCTTTCCTATTTATACCATAATGTACTTGGGTTGTGTCCCTAGTGCTTTTATTAAAATTTGGTATACTTCATAAAAAAAGTCCTATGCTGGTTTCTTATTAGGTGAAGCTTTCATTTACATTGCTTCCATGGACCTCTAATTACAACCTTGACTAGTCCTTTTAGAGTATGCTTTTAAATGTGATTTAAGCTCTCTTGTGGCTGTTACAAATGATATCAGCTGACCTAGTAATTTGTAGTGCTTGGGCACTGTCTAAATCTCAAATTGGATGGGTTAGAAATTGTAAAGGCAAATTAGTATGATGAATGTGCATATTAGTTCCTTATTTAAGTGGAATAAAGCTTTATAGTAATTCGAAGGAGCTATAATTGTCATATTGACTAATTATTTTGGAGTATAAGCTTATTATATCTAGCTTGAGATTTCCTCAATTTCAAATTTAGAATCTTCATCTACACTTCATGTAATGCTTGCTAAATCCCACATTGAGCAGGTGGACTATGATAGAACTGAATAAGTGCAATAAAGGTGAATTGGGTGTCGAGTCCTATGTTGGTTCCTTACCAGTTGGAATTGATATTTATAATAATTCCAAGGAACTCCAATTGTAATGACCCAAGAAAAGTCCAAACCACACTTGAGCTTATATTACAAAAGGAGTAACTAAGGTTACCATTGGGACTCTTTGTAATCATTATAAAGCTCAGATCCATCTAGTAAAGAACCTATGCGGGACTTGATAATCAATGCACCTTTATTGCACTTATTCATCTTTATCATACTTCACCATTGAATGTGTTTTGCGGTGTTACAAGAAGGGTTGATGAAGTTTCGAAGTTTTTATATTTGAAATTGCAAGATATTTAGAAGTGGAAAGGGTCAGTTTTAGAATTAGTTTGACCCCATTGTGGTTTCAAAAGTATTGGATAAATCAGAGAAGATTGTATTTTCACTAGCTGTTGATATTTGATGATTTTTTTTTTTTTTTTGTGATAAATGTATTTGATAGCTTGGTATATATCCTGTCACAAATCGCAGGCAGGCTGGAGGCGTTATTGCTTGAAGCAAATGGGTCCTGGGAAGAGGCAGAAAAAGCTTACTCAAGCCTTTTAGAAGACAATCCATTAGATCAAGTAATTTATATAACTGATCATTCATTAAGCGAAACATCTTTTTTTGTAAGAATAGGTCATATTGTTATTTCTGAAAATAAAAAATAAGAATGGACTGTATTATAATTTTAGCTTTCCTCTCTAAGAAGGTTTCGTGATCTCTCCTTAGATAATAAATAATATGATTTTAAGTGTCGGAGTGTAAAATTTCTTTTTAGAAAAAACTCTTCTAGTGTAAAGTTGCTTTGCTCTTTTCACATGCAGGCAATACATAAGAGGAGGGTAGCTATGGCAAAGGCCCAAGGAAATATGTCTGGGGCCATCGAATTTCTCAATAAATATCTTGAAATGTGAGATGGATCCAAAAAGCCTCTCTGTCTTGCTCCAACACACACACAGCCATTAAAAGAAAGAGAAATGTTTCATTCACATAGAGATATCATAAAAGTAAATCCACAAATTGAAGTAGCTTCATGTTCAGAGTGTAAAGTTCTTTTTATTCTGAAGTAGATTTGATGTATCACATCAAGCCGCATCAGTTTGTGAGTGCACTTTTTGAGAAATCTCTTTGTGGATCTAGCAGTTCTCAGAAAGAAAAGTTCTCATTTGAACATCTTGCTAAGGTTATCTTTCTTGCATTTAACAGATTTATGGCTGATCATGATGCTTGGACAGAGCTGGCTGAAATATATGTTTCCTTACAAATGTGAGGCTTCTGTAAAGAAATTAGTGGCTATCAAATTTTCCCCTCTTATAAATCTCTTTGGTTTATATCGTAGGTACAAGCAAGCAGCATTTTGCTATGAGGAGCTAATATTATCTCAACCCATGGTTCCCCAGTACCACTTAGCATATGCTGATGTAAGTTGATTTTTTTTACTGGTTGTTAGCATTTGCTTGTTTTAATGTTGTATTCCGGTTTTGCCCCTCCATTTCTTGGGATATATAAACAATTATGCGCTCCTTCTGGAAACTACAAAGCCTGAGGTAGGGCATATAGTTTCATAGATTTTAAACTTTGAACAACTTATGTTTCGAATCTATCCGTGAAACAAGTTTAACTGGGGCCATGATAATTTCCTGTGTACTTGGACTTCTCCTATTACATTGTGTTTAATAAAAATTTTAACTTATCAAAAAAATGATAATTTCCATTCTCTGTATGGAATGGTGCCTTCCTTGTTGAAATTGTCTAATACCTTTAGATCTTGGGTTGGACAATGTATGTCGGACTGGGCTGACTAAAATTCAAACATTGTCTTCCTGAGTCTCTAAGGGGTTGTTTGGATTGAGAGCGCCTCTCAACTTATCTCATCTCATCTAAATATTACAACTTTTTCAGACTCCCACACAAAATACAATAAATAATTCAATTTTTTCAAATCCCAAAGCAAAAATAATATTCTAATAATATATTATTCAACTTTCATCTTATCTCAACTCACTATCCAAACCTCTCCTAAGACACAAATTAGAGAAATTTGATGTTCTCTGACACAAAATTAGTTCTTGGGTAGACATAGGGGAAAAGAAGAAAGAAGGTGCTGAGTTGGAATGGGATTCCAACTAAGGATTCTTGTGGTTCCAAAGTATCCAGAAAAACTTGGGATTCTATATACTTATTGAATAAAGGCCTGAAGCTATCATGAACCTTCTTGCTTTCCTCCCCTCCCCCAGCCTCAGGCTCTCCCCCTCTCTGCCCCTTTCTGTAGTGGACTTTGGAATAAGGGTATGCTTGAAAAATGTCTATCAGGACTCAATTTTGGGGACCTACTATCATACTTCAGCTTTATTAGTTCTCTAACTTCTGTTTTTCCATCTGTTATTCAAGATGCTCATACAAAATGGTAGTGTCCTGATCCCGTAGTTTCTTTTATGAAAGAGATGAGTTCCACATTGGTTGGGTGTGGTCCTTCTTGTGGGTTTATATACTAGGTGGACACTCCACTTACTTGCTTAAGCCTTCGGTTTGAGTCTTTTAGATGATATTAGAGCCCGGTAGGGTTATTCTTTAGCTCTGTCTGCATGGATTGCTTGGTTATGTGTCTGTCTTCGGTTCTGTTTGGTTACTTGAGCTCAGACCAATCCTTGAGAGGGGATGTGAAAGAAATAAGTTTCACACTTGGTGGATATGTACTCAGTTGTGGGTTATGTATTAATTGGTGTTGGGTTTTTTGTGTGGAGTCTGGTTCTGTTTTTGTGGCGGTCTGCTTGGATGACCCGACCTGACCCACTAATTAGGGTTTACACTATATATATGTTATATATATATATTGTATTATTTCCGTATGGCTGCCGTACTACTGCATTGTTTATTCAACTGTCATCTTAGATAAAGACTTTTGCAGCTTTATGGATGTAGGCACGTTGCCGAACCACAAAAATCTTGTGTGTCGTGTGTGATTGATTCCAATTTTGCTTTACTTTCTCTCTTATCGTTTCAAACAGTTGGCTTCTTTATTTAACTGCTAGCTTAGGCTTATGAATTAAATATTTCGCCATCTTGGCAGAAGGTTGAAGATAATGTTGAATAAAACATTAAATAGTGAATATGAGTGTGTAGTTTTTAATAATGACCATTGAACAAACACCTTTTCTTTGCTTATATGAAAAAAGGTGCTTTATACACTTGGTGGACTGGAGAACCTTCAGACTGCAAAGAAATATTATGCATCCACCATAGACTTGACAGGAGGCAAAAATACCAGAGCGCTTTTTGGAATCTGCTTGGTGAGCTTTCTGTGTCTCTTTTTATCCTCATACATTCATATCCTTGTGTGCGTGCACATCTGAAAATTTTCATCTAGTTTCTATCTGAGGTAATTTCTTGGTGGATTGTTGATCTTTAGTTCTATTTGTCTATGTTGCTGTTTCTTCCTTTTGTCCTTGTTTTGCAGTAACAAATTTCTGATTGGATAACCTTTTCCTCCCATTATGCAGTGTTCTTCTGCCATTGGACAGCTTTCTAAAGGACGGAACAAGGACGACAAGGAAAGCCCAGAGCTACAATCTCTGGCAGCAACAGCCTTGGAGAGAGAATACAAGCAGATAGCACCTGACAAGCTTTCTCTGCTTACCACTGCCCTTAAAAGCTTGAAAGTTTCAGCCTAACTCCACCAATTATTGAAGATTGTCATTACTCTTGCCCAATCCCTCCAAAACTGAAACAATTCATCAGCAATTAGCTGCTCAACTTGCTTAGGATTTGCTAATATTTCAGACTCCATTCCATGAGATATGAGCTGGGATATTTGTTTTTGTTTCCCCCTCCCAAGCTTTAAATAAACTGATGCGATGTATTTCTTAGGATGCCCCTTTTGTGTGCTAGGAATTACTGGATAACTTTTATCTTTCTCAATAAGTTGAGATCTCACTATCTTTCTAATTTCTTCTCGATCAGGCATTTATGTGGATTTTATTGTTCCCTGTTCCCTGTTCGTTGATGCGAGGTGAATGAGTTGGCAGCAAAGTTTTAAAGCTCCATGTGAAGATTTTGTGTGAGAATCTCATATGTCATGATATTTAGGTATATGATTCTTATTTCTTCTTTTGCAATTGGGTATTTGAATATCTTCCTCTCCTTCCTTATATAGTAGTCCATATTCTATAATTTATGAGGATTGTTCAAGTTCATGTGAGCTGGCAATCACAAGTCCTCAAGTCTCTCCTTTAGAAGGCACTGCTTTACAAGTTTGTATTGGGAGGCATAAATCCATTCACATGAAGGAGGATCTCTAGAAGTGATTTCAGCAAGGCTGAATTTTTTTTTTTTTTTTAGCTATAAGATAGAGATTCACTTGAACACATCTTAGTTGTTTTCTAAGCAGAGCTGTGAACTGATTTTTTTTTTTTTTTTTTTATATTTATTGTCATTCTAATTGATCACATCCCAAACTGCCACGCAATTCCAAGTGTTGCCCATCAATCCATCATTGCCGAAGCGAATAAAACTTAGGGTTGTGTAATAGTTTTATTTATGGAAATTTAATAATTTTGTTTGCTTTATACAACCAACCCAAATGATCATCCCCTTCTAATTTGGGAAAATCAAGCTACTTCTTTAGATGCATCCCGTTTCTTCAACCAAAGGTTCAATTCTTCTAACAGGTGTTATTCCATCATTGGTGATTTTGTAAAATAACCCCATTGGATAGTGAGATGAGATGAGATGAGATGAGATAGTTTAGATAAAGTTAAAAGTTATATAAAATATTGTTAAAATATTATTTTTTAACATTATTATTATTTTGAAATTTAAAAAAGTTGAATTGTAATATGAGAAAATTGAATTTTTTATTGAATTTTTTGTGAAAATTTGAGAAAGTTGTAATAATGAGATTAGTTGAGATAGTTTCTCAATCCGAGCCAAAATAAAAAGTAAAAAGTTGAAAATTAGAGTTTAAAAGGCAAACCTCGGAGGACTAGAGATACATCTAGTAGGGAGGTAGTAGCAAGGGCATGCCAATCAAATTGCAATGGGTCCCAAGCCTATAGATTGTGCTGGAAATTAAAGGAAACAAAGAAAGCTCTTTAGAAAGTACTGGAACAAAAAGAAGTGATGAGGAACAAAAAAAGTGGTCTAACAGAAACTCAGGAAGATAACAAAGAACTTGGATGATCTTCGAAGAGATGACAAAGTGGCTGAAATAAGTGATGAGGAAAGAAAACTGAGAATGAACTTCTTGGAAGAGCTGAGATTGGCAACAAGCATGTCCCACACTTTATGCATGTATTGAAAGCCCTCAGGCCTAATGGTTTGAACGCCATATTCTTCTTAAATTCTATTTGGACACAGTCAAAGTGGATGTGACAAGCATGGTCATAGCCTTCTTCATTTCTGACTTCTTGCTTAGAGAAGTAAACCATACTACAGATAAATAAGCCTATGAGCTTATAAAATAATTGCAAAGATCCCAACAGTGAGACTAAGGGGATGTTTGAAAAATGAGATGAGATGAGATGAGAATTTTGTAAATAGTAATAAGTTGGTTTGTAAATAGTAATAAGATAGTTTGGAATTGAGGATCTTCTTTTGTATGCACCAAAAAGAATATTAACGGGAACTGAAGTTGTTGTATCTTGGGAGAAGACTATTAAGAAGCCTAGTGCATGTTAAGATTTGAAGGAGGCGGAATCTACTATAAGAAAGCGTTCATTACAACGTGCAACACTGGATTCTTTCTTTCTAAATTGTTCTTATTATTTTATATTCTCTAGTTTACAAAGTGTATGCACATATATTTTATTATTCATATTTTCCCAACAAACATTAGAACGAACAAACGAGATGACGATGCATTTTTTTTAGGACTTCCATCAACAAACTCTTACTTACCATCAGCATCTCCAGATTCCTCATGAGAATTATCTGAATTCTGAGTTTCATAGCGCTACATGAAACCAATTCGTTTTTCAAAGTGTTTAGAGTCAATATCACTTTATTTATATGATTCTAACTATGTTTCAAAGAGATTTGCTAGACTCCATGAGTTCAATCCGCAAGATTATTTGTAGCTTTTTGAGAGATTCAACTTTCAAGCAAATGAATACCAGGTTACAAGGATGATGAACAACTACTCCCGGTATTTATTTCAACCAATTGCTTTTTGTTATAAGAAGATGATCGCTTACAGTCAGATATTAATTTTTATATATGATGTATATCACTCATATATAATAATATTAAAAGAAACACTTAAATTATAATTGAAAATGTGAAAAAATATCAACATCTTCCTCAACTTGAAAATGCTTAAAGTACATCACGTTGTAATAGATTATGAATTACAAATTGCATGTGATTTTCAATAATAATAATACAAAAATGTCAATATTTTCATTTGAAATTATGATTGTGGAGAAGAATATGAAAGAGGCTAAAGGGAATAAGAAACAATAGAGAAAAATCATACGTTGGTTGATAGGTTTAGAGAATAACATTTTGTTTTTACTTTTAGAAGATTTTTTTGGGCAATGAGTTAGAAAGATTGAGGATACAATTTTTTAACTAGATTGTTTGAAGGGACACTTGAGTGTTTTTCAAACTAGCTTATAATGATGGGGTTATTTTTTTAATTTTTATAGACTAAACAACTTTTGAAATATTCTCCAATAATAGAGGATGGATTTTTAGGTTTTTGTAAGATTATTAGGGTTAAAATTATTTTAAAGTTATAAGAGACAATTTTTAAAATTTGTTTTAGAAGTGAGGAAGTGTTTTTGGGATATTTAAGGATAAAAAGTTATTTTAAATTTTTAAAAAGGAGTTAAGGGTGGGAGCCTCTTGCCCTTGCCCACAACATTGCTCAAACAACCCATTGCACCTTATGCAATGTGCATCTTGTGTCAAATTCCATGATCATTTATTTTTCTATTTCGTTTCGAAGAGAATTGGTCTAATGTGTATTGTATGTGTGATATTCATTGCTACCAAAAATGTTGGTAAGACACTATCAACCGTTTCAATTCTTTGTAATTGAATACAAAACACTAGGTACCTATTTATCCAAATAAACATTAGCAACAAAAGTTTATGCATAATGGAATATATGATATGGTTAAGGGAACCCAAAATGAGCTCTTTGAGAGATTTTCCCTAGACCAGTAAAAATAGAGACATCCTCAGGGCTTGGAGTATTTCAAATAAAGAAGAAATTGGATGAATATAGAAATATTATTGTAGTTCAATAGAAATGTAAAAAGATATTATATATATTGTCGTTTCCAGCTCAGCACGTTAGTTATACTTCAAATAGTTAAACTAAGTACAAAATATATCAGTTATTTAATACTCCTCCAAGATGGAGAGTAAATAAAATGAACTCTCATCTTGCTTATCATGAGGTAAATTGTTGATTGTCTAAAGTCTTAGCAAGAACATTAGCAAGCTAATGTTGAGAGGCAATATGAAAAGTCTTGATAATTCTACCTTGAAGTTTGTCTAGTATAAAATAGCAATCAAGTTCAATGTGTTTTCTGTGCTCATGAAATACAGGGTTGAAACAATGTATAAAGCAACTGTATTATCACAAAAGAAGTGAACACTATTAGTATAAGAAACTAGAAAACCTAAGAGTAAAGTAAGAAGCCAAATTTTTTTACAAATATTGGATGCCATTGAACGATATTTAGTCTCAACTAAAGAACATCAAACATTTTATTCTTAGATTTCCAAGAAACTAAGAAATTGCAAAAAATAAAATAAAACACATAATATCCACTAATGGCTACAAGTATTTTTAATTTTTAGAAGGTTGTTAGTTGGAAAGAACAAATCATGAAGCAGGGGTAGATTTTACATATTGTAAAATTTGATATGCTGCTTACAAGTGAGGCTATCAATGCTTGTCTATGTATTGGCTAAGCCTATGTACAGAATAACAGAGGTCAAGTCTTGTAATTGTAAGATACAAGAGCCTACCAATAAGTCTTTAAAAACTATAGGAACTTCCAACAATTCACCATCTTCTTGGTTAAGTTTTAAGTTTTGTTCAATGGAATAAGAAGTTGGCTTAGCACTAAGAAAACTAGCATCTTGAAGTATCTCAAGAGCATACTTTCGTCGGCATAAAGTAATGATCAAAGGAGATCAAACAACTTCCAGACCAATGAAGTATTTAAGCTATCCAAGATCATTTGGTTTGAATTTTTCATCCAACAAATGTTTCAACTGATCAATAGATTGTAAATCATTGCTGGCTAGCAAAATATCATCAACATTTACAAGTAAAGCAATAAAACAATCACCATTAGTCCGAGTAAAAATGGAATAATTTGCTTTAGACTAAACAAAACCCAATTCAAGAAGAGTGTTAGAGAACTTGAAAAACCATTGGTGTGAGGGTTGCTTAAAAACATAAAGAGACTTGTTTAATTTACAAACCTTAAACTCCTCTTTAGTTTGAAAACCAGGAGGTAACTTCATGTAAATTTCTTCCAACAAATCACCATGTAAAAAAACATTATTTGCATAAAGTTGTACTAAAAACTATTAATGAACAACAACTATAGCAAGAAAGGTTCGAACAGTAACCATCTAAACCACAATTGAAAAGGGTTAAAAATAATCTAAACCTTCACATTGGGTGTAACCCTTAGCAACCAATCACGCCTTTTATTGTTCAAGAGAACAATTAGCTCTGTATTATATTTTATATACTCATTTACAGCCAATGAGTTGTTTTCCTGAGAGTAAAGTGGTAACAATCCAAGTATTATTTATTTTCAAAGCTACAATTTAAGCAACCATGGCATCTTTCAAATGAAAGTGTTGGACTGCTTGTTAATAAAATTTAGGCTCATTGTCAACAATAATTTCTGGGGCAAAGGATTTATGCCTAGAAAATAGCATCTGAAAGGAATTCAGATATATCATATCAACTACCTGCTGGAAGAGAAGAAGAAGTTATTGTAGAAGAATTGAAATCTGATGTAGAGTGTGTAGTAGAAGAATTACAATAATAATTATGCAAATAACTAGGAGCTCCTCGAATTCGAGATGATTTTTGAAATGGTAAAGAATCTGTATTTAAAGTTGTAGATAAAGAAAGTTATGTACAAGAGGTGTCTCCATGTAGGGATTGAGTTGACAAGGGAGCCGTTGAAAGCACAACAACATATCCAGCTATTGATGATTGATTTGGTGATGGTATGAGAATATGAAATGACTAGAGTAAAATAAATTTTGAGGGAGACACAAGAGGCAAAGAGACAAAGATTTTATAAGGAAAATATGTTCATGAAAAACATGTCTAGAAATAAAAGATTCATTTATAACATGATCTAAGAGTTTATAACTTTTTATACCAAAAGGAAAACTAAAGAAAACACATTTGCGTACTCTAGAGTCAAATTTGGACCTTGATCTAGTTAAGGTTGAGACAAAGTAGAGGAATCCAAAGGTTATGAGATGATCATAATTGGGAGGGGAATGAAAAAGTAATTCAGGAGGAGATTTGTAATCTAGAACAGGTGTTGGTAGTCGATTGATGATATGAGTAGCTATCAAAATTAAATTACCCCTAAAAGGAAAAGGTAAGTGAGATTGAAACATAAAAGCTTGAGTTATGTTTTGAATATGTTAGTTTTTGGACTCTACAACAAAATTTTGTTGCGGAGTTTCAACGCAACTAAATTAATATAAAACACCTATAGACTTTAGAAAATGTGATAAAGAAAAGTCTATATCATGATCAGTACAAGTTTTGTTAATTTTGGTATTGAATTGTGTTATAATCATTTTTGAGAAAGTTTGGAATGATGATCAAGACTTCAGATTTGCATTTTAAAATATATATCCATATAGCACGTGTACAATCATTAACAATAACTAAGAAATATTTATGACTTTAAACAATGGGGGTGGAGAATAGCCCTCAAACATCACAATGAATAATATCAAAAGGACAGCTAGAACAATGAGTATTATTAGGAAATTAAAATTTCTTTTGTTTTGTCAATGGACAAAGAAAGCATGGGAAATGCGATACAACTAACTCAAGAACAAATTTATTCATAAATTACATCCTTAAAACTAAGGGATGACCTAACCTATGATGAAAAAATTTAGACAAAGTGCATTTTGAGGATACAAAACAAATAGGCGGTTGTTTAATTATGTTGAAATTAGAAGATACATGGAAATGTTGCAATATATGATAATCGAGAAGGAGAGAACCTTATTGTTGCAATATTTCTTTTTGTCTACCCACTTCAATCAACTTTTAGTGAAATAGGTCTTGGATGAAAACATTGTCAGAAAAGGAAAAAACAGCAAGTTAGGGATGTAGTTAACTTGTTAATAGATATTAATTTGAAGGAGAAAGCAGGAATGTAAAGGATATCTCGAAGAATAAGACTGACAGAGATTGGAACAATGCCAATAACCACTTGAAGCACAATAACTAATTGAAGCTTAACGGTAGTATTAACAACTAAAATAAAGGAAGAAAAACTTGATATTGAGGGCATATTATCTGTTGCTCCCGAATCAATAATCCAGAAAAAATAATCAAGATCTGAAAACTTTAATATAGTAGATTAAAAAACATAGGGAATATGATTTATAGACTTGTGAGAAGAAAACAAATATACCATAAACTGGAAAGGAAGTAGAGGCAACTGCATTGGCAATATGATGCAAAATATCTACAATAATTGCTAATATTAAGACTGATTCAAAGATAAAAGAGACGCAACCAAGAAATTGCTGTCAGAAACAACTTGATTAACTATAGAATGTTGCCTTGACTTGAACTTATACCTTAGTGAAAGACCATAAAACTTAAAATATTTCTCAATGACATGACTAGTGGCTCCACAATGCTTGCATATTGGTCGCTCTTTCTTAGACAGATGCCAGGCATGATGGTCATTATCAATCTTGATAGCAAAAGTATGAATTTCAAAGAAATGAATATAAAAAAATTAATATCTCACGTTGCTTTTCTTCTTGTAAGATTAGGCTAAAAACCTTGTTATGAGAGACAAAGGGTTTGAGCTCTAACAGATGAGAAAAATTCATTGAGTCCAGTAAGAAATTAGATTATGCACCCGAACATAAACATTGAGAGTATGAATAGCACCATAAGAACAATACGGAATTGGCTTATAATTAACCAATTCAACTCAAAAAGCCTCCAGACATGTAAAATAAGGCACTAATAGAAAGTTGTCTTTGAGAAAGAACAAAAATCAACTTCTGTAACTGGAATATTTGGGACCATTTTTTTTAAAGAATCTTTCTTTTAGATTGTTCCAAATCTCACAAGTGATGTTGATGTAAAGAACACTAGCAGAAATTTATGTAGAAACAAAGTTAAGAATTCAAGAAATTAATAACATATTATTGCAGTGCATTTATGAAGCAATGAGTGGATCATTTGGATTTGCAGGTTTGAGAACAGTTCCATCAACAAACCCTAACTTATTCTTGGCAAACAAAGCCATAATCATGGACCTTGACTAGGTATGATAGTTGTCATCGACGAGAGACTGTGTGACGAGAGCAGTGTCAGGGCTATCACCTCAATGAAGAAAGAAGGGACTTGCAAATTCTTCAACCTAGACAAAGGCAAAGGTGTTCATTGGCACCATGGAAGTAGAGAGAAGCGGAGTGTTTTGAATTTTAGAAAACATCTAATACCATAACAAAGAAAGAATTGGACGAATATGGAAATATCATTGTAGTTCGATATAGATGTACAAATACACACACACACACACACACACACATTGGTTTCAGCTCAACACGTTAGTTACATTCCAAATACTAGTTAGACTAAGTACAAATTAATAATTTCCGATGATCTTCTTTTTTAAATATATTTTGAATTGTTGTTTATATTTTTAATGACTTTAATATCTATGTTGGATACACATAAATATTGTGGTTTATGTGCCTAAACACTGCTTCTTGAATATGTTCATGTTTGATTGATGTGGTGTTGTGTGAAGCCAATACTAATGTGGATTAAAGCTAGGTTTTGCTCATAAAATGAGTCATTACTATTGAGAGTGATTCGTTAAATAACTGTTGTTAGTTATCTATATTTATGTGGGACTATTGTTGCTACTATATTATTGAGAAAGTGATGCCAAATGTTTGTTGCACCTGTGATACCAAAATGTGATGTTGTCTGAATGTCAAAGTAATGTTGCTATTATATAGTGTTAGCCACTGGTGTCTTAGCATTCAATGGTATAGTCATTTTTTATGCGTAGTTTGTGATGTTTGTTGCATTTTTTAGTGCTAATGTGTATACGCAAAGACTCATTATTTTACTTTATAAAACTTGAATTATCCAAACACAAATTTTGGGTCAATTGATTCGCTTCTCTTCTCACAAATTTTGATTGCCATGAAGACAACCTAAATAATGCCATTTTTGTATCCTTCACTAGATTACTATATCAAGCACAACATCTCTCCCCATCATTTAGAGCTGTGTCAATCTTTCAAAAATCACTTATTAGTAAGGAAGATTTCACATCTCTCCCAATTGACAATACTTAAAAGTAGATAAGGTCAAGTGAAATGAAGATAAACTCCATAGCTAATATCAAATATTTTGGCCAATCTTGTATATTATGCATGCTAGCATCCTTCCATTTTGAATTTAAACTAAATGTTATCTAGTTTATCATGTATATTGTAAACATTGCTTATATAATACAACACATCTCATCACGAGTATTGTGGGGAAAAACATCATTTAAAAAAAAATCAATTTATTTCTCTTACATGGTATCAAGTGTCATCACGACTTTTGTCTTTCTTCATTGTTTTGTTCTCATGGCCATTATGTCCTCTACATCCTCTAATGTCTCCAACTCATCCTCCGTTTCTTTGTCTATTCCCACCATGCACTCTCTACCAAATTAACTAGAGAAAACTCTCTTATCTAAAAAGCTCAGATGGTTCCATACCTCTATGTACAATGACTATATGGTTCTATTGATGGCATCAATATTCAGAACTATCACATTTTCTTTTGAAATGGTTCATCCATGACTACAAACCTAACTTACTTTGTATGGCTACAATTGGATCAAGTTATCCTATTTCCTATTAGCTCATTTCTATCAGAGTCCATTGTCGTTCAAGTTGTTGGTTTACCTCCTTTGCACAACGTTTTAGTTGTTTTTGAACAAATGTTTACTCCTAACTCTCAATCTCAAATTATGAATTTTTGTTATTAAGTTTCTACTGTAAAAACTGCAATCTCTGTTGCCAACTATTTCCACAAAATCAAACAACTGGCTGGCATACTTGTTGTTATTTATTAAGCTCTTCAAGACTCTGAGATAATCTCTTACCTTTTGGCTAATTTAAATACAAATGATGACACACTTATTACATCGGTTATGGAGTTGGTCCTATGCTACTCGATGATCTATATAGGCATTTGCATTCTCATGAAACCTATCTGGAACAACATCATTCCATCGATCTTTGTTGCCGCCTGCAAATGTTGCTACAAAGAATTCTAGTACTTCCTTCTATGGATGTAACAACCTCAACTCTACCAAATCCAACAATAGCAATTATTAACATAACTGGTAGAACTTATCTTATTTGTCAAGTTCACCACTTGGCTCTACAATGTCACCATCATTTTGGTTATGCATTCTAGGGATTTACAAACCTACTATCCAAATACATTGGTAACTAATCATATCACTATGAGTATGTCTAATCTCACTCTGGGTGTAGAGAACTATAATGGTTCTTGCCAAGTTCATGTAGACAGGGCCCAAGGTTTACCTATTCTTTATATTGGGTCTTCAGAACTTTGGTCTTCTCGCTCTAGTTTCTCTCTAAATAATATACTCCTTATTGCTTCTATTTAAAAATATTTAATTTCTATTAGTCAATTTACTTATGATAATCGAGTTTCTATTTATTTTTTCACATTTGTTGATGTGAAGGACCTCATGACAGAGAATATTTCACTCAAAACACACACAAAAGTGATTTTTAATTATCCTCGACCAAAGTCTCTCTCCTTTCTATTTGCCTTCCTTGGTGAACGTGCAACTCTCTCATTGGCATGATGGCCATCCAACTCTTCAAACGGTTTGCTTGATTCACGTCAATTCATGGAAAAACTTATCTAATAAGAGATAAATCCAATCATTTGTAATCGTGTCAATGAACATGCACATTTACCTCTCGTCTCTATTCATAGTCTTCGCTGGAGATTGAATAACATAGATTTTAAAATATAAAAGCCACTTGTCTTTTCAAACTGGCTCGTTTGTTTTCAGGGATAAATCCAAAACTTTCAAAACCTTAAAACAGTTTCTTACGGATAGATAGTTCCCCCAAAATAAACACAATTTTACCCCTCAGGTTTTCATCTCCGTCGGTCTCTCCCTTTACTCAACATTGTTGACTGATTTCTATTAGTGCACCATGCAAATCTCGTAGTGCCTCTCTCCTCTCTCCCGCAAGCCCCATTTCGAAGTTCAATCCGTGCGAATCTTCTTTAGCTTGTCAATCCCATCTCACAAGATTTCGATCCCATCTCTCTCGTTCATAATCCTTTCGCGTGTATCCCTCGACTACAATCTATAATCCTCGCCATTGAGATTGCCTTCCAAATGACATCCCGAGAAAAACCTCATCTCCAAGAAAAATCAAGCCTCTGTGGGGTATCTCTATGGTTCTTGCCATGCGAATCTCCCCAGTTCCTCTACCCATCACTCAACCGATTGCAGCCTCATCTTCTTCTCCCATTTCATTGCTCCAAGCACCCTACATATAGGAGATGTCGAAAGCTGCGAAAACCCCCCGCTCGTCCACCACGGTTAGGTGCTGCAATCATTGTTTATCTCTCAAAAACAATTGCCATAAACGCTCCCTCACCAATTCGACAGGCACCACGGGTTCGAGAACGAGGTCATACCAGGTAGTCCATGGTACCGTCTAATATTTTATTTTTTTTATATCAATAATTTGTACCAATATCTTGTTTATTGTTGGTGATTAATGCATTGTGACTGATTTGTTTGTGGTTGTGGATCGTTTAGTGGAGTTAATTGTTTTGGGTTTGAATGGACTCTTTTGTGTTTGAAGTTAAAATAGTAGAACACTCAATTGAGCAAATCCTGATGGGCAAATAAAAACCCTATTACCAATTGGGTTGCGTTTAATATTTGCATTAAAATACTTGGATGACCGCCAAATAGCAAAATAGATAGTAAAGTGGAAGTTATTGGCAGATAAAAATCCTATTACCAATCGGGTTTTCACATATTTCCATAAAATACTTGGATAACCACCAAATAGCAAAATAGATAGAAAAGTTAGGGAAGATCACCATCTGCCAATATAGTGCTGGTCAAGAAAATAGAGTTTCAAAATCTATACAGCAAACAATTAATCTTTTACACGTAAGTCACTCCAAATTTCCAAATAAATTTCCATAACATTCTTTTGGAAATTATATATATATCAGTTCCATTTCTTGCATCAATATCCTACCTCAGATTTATAAATCATGAACTTTTGAACTTGCTGATTACGCCCAAATAATAAAGCAGTAGTTGTAGCACATTTTTGGTTGTCGATTCCATAGAGAGACAAATTAAAAGAATAGTAGAAAGAACAAAGAAACTAAGGAAAAATATTAAATGATTAATGAAGAACAAAGATTAATTTTAAATGTAAATTAAAGTGAAGTAAAGTGACTAACGAAAAAAGTACTTAAATTGGACAAACAATAAAGCATCGGAATCCCTTGCACAAATCTGGTATTTTAATTATTCTTAATTCATTGAATAACTCAATTGGGAACTCAATTTCCAAAATTCTCAATCAGAAGATATAGATTTATAAACTCAGATTAAACCAAATGTAACCCCATGAAGAATCATTCACCACTTTTAAAATACGTAAATTATTATCACTATTGAGAAAATCCAACGTCGACAATATACTCAGGAAGCAATATTGCAGCAAAGAATTAAATCAATATAGATAAATAATTGATCCAAACATAATCAAAGAGCTAAACCATTCAATAGAAAAAGTATAACTGAATCCATAAATAGAATAAATTTTATGATTATTCGGAGAAGAAAACATCTACAATAAATTGAGAATGATAAAACAAAAGTGTTTTAGTAATTAAAAATCAAATACATGAATAAAAAATAAATTAAAAATACCATATAATGTGCAAGTTCATCCCTAACCCTACTTAAGAATTTAGTTACCCATAAATGTAATGGATAATAAAAATCTCAAGAGCAACCTTGAGCAAACTGCGGCTATCCAATTGAATTTCAAATCTGTGTTGTGCGTCTTCCTAGGCCGAACCAAAAACTCTCCCCCCATGTTGTGTCTCACTTTCAAAAACGAAAAATTGAATTTCCCAATCTAGTCTGTCAAGACCAAGTCAAACAAAAGACTTCAATTACCATTTTTCATCCATGCGTGCCAAAACCGTGAAGACCAAGTCAAACCACTTGCATCTCATTTCCAAGTCAAAACCCAAAAGACTCTAACCCCTTTTCACGTGTGTGCGAGAAGCCAAAAGAAAATTTCCATAAAATCCTGAGTCGTCCCACCTTGCAAACGAAAATTAAATTCTTTTCTTACTGGAAGACCAAGTCAACCAAGACTTCAATTACCCCTTTAGAGCCCAGTTATCCCACGCATGCCACATTAGTGGTCTTCATTTAAAATAAAAACAAGTGCCCATATCCCATTGTTGATTTCTTCATCTCATGTCGTACTAGGATAGTTGGTAGAAGAAGTCCAAGTCCTTGAAGAGATATATGGATGGCCTAATTCTTTTCACCTATTTGTTGTCATGCATTTTACTCCATGTGGTTGCCATAAAGATAAAACCAAATGCAAAAATCAAATAAGAACGTTTCAAAAATGTTAAGTGTAAAGCCCAATTGTAAATTATCTCTCACCAACCAATAATGCAATATTTGAGATTTAAAATATTAGAAAATCATGCTCAAATATATCTCATTATTTCTATTTATATTTTGACATTTTAATCCAATAATATGGTATTTGGAGTGCACTTTCGATCACTCATCACTTGCAGAACTGTGGGAAGATTTTATCTGAATTGTTGCTATTGCTGCTTAATAACAATTAGATTAGATTGTATTATTGGTTTAAAGGTTGTCCAAATGGCTATTATTAGAAAAGTAGAATATCAATGTATACAAATTTGTTGTTTTCACTGCTTCATCCCAAGTGCATATATATATTTGTCTTGATCATAACTTATAATAGAATGAAAGTTCTAGGCCTTTAGGGTCAAAGGACAAGGAAATAAATTAAAAATCAATATCATATTTTACAACAAACCATTTACATTAATTTCTTGAGAGAAAGAAAATAGTTTTTGTGCATACATTTCTTTACAGAAAAAATAATTATATATACAAATTATGAAGCATAAGCTTATATATATCACCAAGAGAAATGGTTGGTTGTTTTTTTTTTCAAACATTTATGATCTGTGGTGGCCGTGGGTAGAGAGAAATATATTAGATGTTAATGGTGATGGCCCAAGTTATTGTCGGTCACAAAAATTAGTATGAATTATGAAGCAATGGACTACGATTAATTTTCAGATTCAATCCTTCACTTCCTTGCAATTTCATCTGCCCACATGTAATTCTACAAAACAATTGCATACCTTGCATATATGCAGCTTGTGCCATTCATGCTTGCTAATAATTAGTAAGTCTCAGCCCAGAAAAATTTTGTATACAACATCTTCATTGATTTTGTATAGCATTGATCTCACGTTGGTATGTGATCATGCTTCATGACTGCACACATTTATTTGGATTCGCTTTCGCCAACAAATTGTTTTTAACAACATTTTTCATTTGTTAGCATTACTACCTATGCTCATCTCAACTTTCTCACCCTTGGCAGGTATGGCCCACTTCTAAAAAAAGCAGTTTGGATTTCAGTAATCTTTTATTTAGCCACGTATGATATAAACGTCTTTGGATTTCATATCATATTATTAGCATTTTCACATGGGTCCCGATTTCGACATTTCACACGTTGATCGGGAAATATGGACGGATGGAATGGAGGACATCTTCATTGACATGATGTTAGATGACGCCCTTAATGGTACACTTAGGGCTGGGAAGATCACTTCTAAGGACCATACTTCCTATGTTGCACGTCTTACGGCTGTGGGTGTAAGGACGTATGATGCGAGCCAAGTCAATGAAAAAATACATAGACTCAAGATGATGCAACGATTTTTCACGGATCTCATACACCAAACTAGTATGGGATGAGACCCCGATACCAAAACGGTTCTAGGGAGCGACGAACACTGGGCAAATGCTATTAAGGTAATGAATCTCTAACCATGCCATGTATTTTGAATTTACTATACATCCCTCATGTTGGTAGTTGTTGTATGAAAATTGTAAAAAAGTGTTATACTATCGAGTTTTGGTGGTTGTTAACTAATATGAAATCGTATACTATAGGTCCCTCCTGTTGCTCTATTTTCCAACTATCTAGTACAGCAGAATTTACAATAGGTCCATCCAGAATATTTTAGTGCAGTTCTTGAAGAAATTGGCCTTATCACAGTTCTTCGCCTATATTTTAGGAGTCCTCGGTTGCTGCCTTTTGAACTTGTCTTAAGTTTTTAGCACAGTTCCACATCTTATATTAGAGAATGAATGATAACAATTATTGAACTGAAGGGAGTGATACTATTGATCTGATGGAGTTCATGGATATCATAAACGTTATTAAGATACTGTCTTGCCGACGGAGAAGGAATCACCCAAGGTGACAACATAATATAGGCCTCCGAGGGCATTAATATATTTTAGGAATTTTAAATGGTCATACAGATAACTACAAGATTATATTTCGTCTGGAGATACCTACATTCTGTTGTTTATGCGCATTGTTACGTACCAATCACTTGGTACGTGATTCTAGAAGAGAAGTGATGGTGGAGGAAGATGTGGGTATGTTTTGCCTTCTTGTGGGCCACGTAGAAGGCCAGTGAATTGTTGGGGACATATTTCAACATTTGACACAAACAATTAATAAAAAGGTCAAAAAAGTGATTATTGCATTATGTGAGGATGTGAGACATTTGATTGTGCCAACTCCCAGGGACAGCGTGTAGTGTGCACCCTTATATTTCAAGTAACTATCATAATTATCCTTAGTTTAAGGTAAAAAATAAAATTCAAACTTTTTTTACAATATACAATGTAACAATCACATCATTTCTTAGTTAGTTGTGTTTATTGAAGGATTTATTTATGACTTGATAAGGATGCATTGGTGCAATGGACGGTACGATGATACCAGTTATCGTCCCAACTAAGTTGTGTGAGGCATATCGAAATAGATTGGGGCAAGTTGCCCAGAATGTGCTGGCAATAGTTGACTTCAATATGAAGTTTATATTTGTTTACACTGGATGGAAGAGATCCAAGCATGATGCGCGTGTCTTCCACCATGATACCAGTGATTCACAAGCCCGTTTTCCATGGCCACCAGAGGGTAAACAATTTTTTTTATTAACTTTATCAAATATTTTTAAGTTGGAACTTTCATTGTTTTTGCCGTTATATTAATTGAACTTTGCGCTTTGAAAATATATGAACTCTCAGGTCAGTATTATCTTGTGGATTTAGCTTGTCCATGCACTACACAATTACTGCCCCCTATCCAAGAGAACGTTATTACGGGAGTGATTGTCACACCTAGAGGCAATTTCATGGGTATAAAGATTATTTCAATTATCGTCACTCAACAGTTCATAATATTGTAGAACGAACATTTGGTGTTATAAAAGAAAGATTCAGAATCCTCTCCAACATGCTCCATATGCAGTTGGGCGTCAATGACTCATTATTACAACGTGTTGTGAGCTGCACAACTTTATTAGAACAGTCACCCTCGATGACTGGATATTTCAAACGTGGAGTACGATGCATCTACCAGTTATTGAGCCTGCGGTTGGTAACGAGGCATCCTTATCTGGTAATGTAGACTTTTCGACTGACGCCCAAAATAGTATGGCTACGACTAGAGATGAGATTATCATTTCTATGTGGGAAGCAAGGGGTGGTCATTGATGGTGTTATGTAAGGATTACATGTGTATTTAATACTGATATTTCATTGTTGGCATTGAAATTACCCTTATTTTGGACAACTGATGTATTTTATGCGAGCCATGAATTTAAACATGATATGATTGTCGATGTGGATTGCTCAATATTTCATCATGTTGGACAGATTATTTATTTAATGAGAAATGGTAGATGAATTACGTTATTGGATTTGGTTATTTATTTATTTATTTTTACTTGTTGGCATTTTGGAATGTATTTCTTAAATCAGGTTGTGTTTAATATTTTTGACGAGGATTTCTAATGGGTTGCAAGTTTTTTTATAAAAAGTAGGATATAATAACTTGTGTTTGATAAATGAAGGGAATAGGAAAAAAAAAATAGGCTTCAACCTAATGATTGGTATTTTTAATTTATTTTAAAATTAAAATAGGTTTGACGATAATGGGTGTATTAACACATTAATTTATGTATAGCAAATCTCACAAGAACAATTTTAAATATTAAAAAAAATTATTCATTATCCCTACATCACACATTTATTTTAATTTTTTTCTCTTTTTTTTTTTTTAAAGAGTGTATGGTGTAGTAATAATGAGTAACAAAAATATTACAAAATAATAGGAATAACTTTGTAAAATATTTTATAAAAGGATTATAGAAAGAAAATATTTTAGCATAATATTTTTCAAATGAAGTTGTGTTTTTTTTTTTTTCTTACAAATATTTCTAATGACTCAGTAAAATATTTGATAAAAAGAGAAAATAATTACACATAATTTTTTAATAAAGGAAGCATGAAACTTAAAAAGGAAAAAATGAATTAGAGCAAAACATTGGATAACTGCCTAGGAAAACACCGAAAAGCAAGCTCAAACCAGTGATCACTGTTCATGTGCGAGCTTGACGTCGTTTCAGCAAATAGGTTATATAGTAAAATAATATTATTAGTTGTGGGTCCCACTACTATAAATACTTACAAAAAAAATAAAACTAATCTCATCTCTATAAACAAACAAAATTTTATCTTATCTCATTTTATTTCATCTATACTCAAGATATCTCAATACTATTCACACATATCTAAAAAAATCTCATCTCATCTCTAAAAACAAATAATGCCAATTGGCACAATCTCACAACCTCCATATGAATCCATCATCCATCAAATTAATAGCATTCCAAAAATACTTCTCCAAATATAAAACCTACTTGAATCCTAGTTTGCTTTTAGGAAAGTATTTCATGGAAATTCTTGCTACTAGCATCTCCAATGTTTGTAAAAAAATTCCCTCATTGGTTTTGTAAATATAGACTCGTAGAGACTTCCTATGTATCCTTCCTTCTGCCTTTGACTTACCCATCTTTCACCAACTCATCCATGTTGTTTTGAGTCATCTTTTTTTATGCCAAAGCTAGAAATTTATATTTTATGGGGCAAACTTGAGTTATTATAATTTTTATATATGATTTATTTATTTCATATATTATTATATAAAAAGGACCAAAAAACGTAATAGAAGATAGTAAAAAATACCATTATTAAGCTGAATATGTTTAAGGCACATTATGATTGTAATATATTTCAAATTACAAACTATAATTTTCTCAGTATTTTTTATTCAAAATTATGATAATGAAAAAGAGTAAGAAAAGGGGTTGAAGGGAATAAGACATATATGAATTTTCTCTATATAGAGAAAATTCATATATTAATTGTTGCTTTTAGAAAAATACATCTTCTGGTTTTTAGAAACTTTTTAGGGTCACATTTTTCAGCTTGAAAGATCCAGACTTTATTAAAAATTTAGGTTAATTTGTAGTTTCGTAAGAAAAAAATTCTAGATCTTTTTCAATTTAATTTTTTAAAAGGACTTTGAGGTTTTTCAAACTTAATTATTAGAATTAGGAGGTTGGTTTAAATTCTTTAAAGACTAAAAGATTTTTTAGACACTTTTTTTTTTAAGATAGGGGAAGGATTTTTGGGTTTTATTAAAATTTTGAGGGGGGCAACGGTTATTTAAAATTATAGGGAAGAATTTGCATTAAAAAAAAAAAACTAAGGATAGAAGAGGATTTTTTTGGCTATTATTTATACTTGATGAATAAAAGAGTATAAATATATTTTTTAGTTTTGTGGGAATATTTTTTAATAATTGTCTGTGTAAGTAGTATCACACCTTTATCATAGCCTTGATGAGAACATCCTTCCCTGTTTTACAAATAGATATCCCTATAACATTCCCTTCCCTTTCCACTTTGTTGAACCTTGGTGCATAGAATGAACAATTATAGTGACAATAGATCCCTTTGTCATATAGTCCTCTAGAGGGAGTGATGCAGTTAACAAGCACCAAATAAGTTTAAGTTACAGACCTGATGCAAGCCATGATCATACGAATTCACCTCTTCATAGCCTTTCTTTCTCATCAACACCTTTATAAAATCATTTCCCAATCATAAGCTTTACTCATATCAAGTTTTAAGCCGATACTATAACTCTATTTTCTTTTTATTATAGCATGTATCAAGTGGAGTAATGCTAGATGTAAACGATGGATACTAGGTGTTGTGCTTATCGACCTATGCAGTGCCGTAGCTATCGCGTTAAGTATTCCACCTGGGGAGTACGTTCGCAAGAATGAAACTTGAAAGGAATTGACCAGGGCTTGACATGCTGCGAATCCTCTTGAAAGAGGGGTGCCTTCGGAATAAGCTAGCAAAACATTGCCAATGATACCTCTGCCTAAAATAAAAAAAGCACTATGATTTTGCAAGATTATAATGAGACAATCTTAAGTTGATTTGCTAATATCTTGAAAATGATTTTGTTCATAACATTGCATACAATTTTATAGGCTGTAGCTTGAAACCTTGGTAGGATTTTTTAATTTTGGGAATAATAATAATGTGGGTATAATTTCATTTGATGACAAAAACCCCTACATTAAGAAACATTAAGTACAGCTTGGCTTTACTTCCCACCCACGGTAGCCAATTTGCAATGGAATGAAATGACTTTCCTTGAGGCACCATTATTTCATAAATGAACACATGTTGTGCATGGTTTTGCACTGAATAAAGCACAAAGTGAGTCAAAATTCATTTAACCTTTAAGTTTAAAGCTCACAGTAGAGCTACAACAGCGCCTCTGCTTAAAACTATAATGAATATTAAAAAAAGACTATAATGAATAATATAAAAAAAATAATTCATGAAAGAAAGATTAAAAATTTAAAATCACAAGCAAATACTCAGAAAAGCCATTTCATGAATAAGGAGCCACATATATAAATAGTACCCTTCCAGTTCAGTCAAAATATTGAGTCATTGACCATGAATTAGATACAGTGGAATAACAAAAGTATGTATATTACAGACACTTAAGTCATGGTCACCAATTTCCTAACCCAAAAGAATAATTCCATCTTCCATCTTCCATCTTAGATCAGATCCCCCCTTACGTTATCTACAACCAAGTTTGAAAAATTCTCATAGTCATGATCACCAATTTCCTAACCCAACTAACAGAATCAAAGAATACGCTATCCTGAAGAAATTACAAATCTGTGACGGCTGTATATGTGTGAAGATAGAGACGGCACGGCCCCCATATACATTGCTTTGCAGGAGACGTGAGTAATGAATACATACTTCAAATAGTTGTCTGCATCAAATTTCAATATCTACTCGGGTTTTGATCGGTTTAAGTTTGATCCCAAGACTCTCTGGAGAGAAAAGCTCTGGTGCTATGCATGAATGGCAAGACGGGCTAGTTGGGTTAGAGCCATTACTTGATGAGGAGGCAAAATGTTGTTGTCTGTAGTAACCGAACCCCATCAAGAAGAATTCAATAGGAATTAGCATAGCATATGGATGCTCTTCCGTCACCAGTGAGCCACAACCTTGAACCTATCATGCACAAGAATAGAACTGTCAGATTATAACTCAGTACACCTGACTGAAAGTGAGAAGTAGAATAATAGCTACACACACATGGGGTCCTCTAGTTATAAGTACAACATTATTCAAAAGCAAGAATCTGAATCATGTATATAAAAATAAACATGAGTTCTTAAAACTACCGATTCTAAAATGCCAGCCTTTTTTTTCTTGGCTTGCTTTCCAAAATCAGAGGCCACAAAATCATAAAGTTGCAGATCATCAACAATGATTTATGATTCAATAAGAATTTACACTTGAATGACCCAGTTGATCATCTCATAGCAGCAGAAACTGTACTAGATGCCAATGTTTAATTCTTTTTTCCTTTTTCTTTCTTCTTCCATGCTTGCTATTATCCTTCTCATGTTAGACGTAAAAGCATGTTAATCATCTTTTTCAGAGCTAATTATCCCATTACCACAATTGAAAGCTGAATGAGGAAAAATATGGAGGAAGAGGAAACTGGTGTGAAAAGTATGCTACCTCAACAAGAGCACAGCTTTTTCTTCCCATTTTGGCACTCATATACACAGCTTCTGCGTGGAATTCACTACTTTCTCCTACAAAAATAAGTGTCTTGCACTGCAACTTCTTCAAGCCCTCTGTAAGGTCATGCCTCCTGTAGATAGACCATCTGATCAATATACCCAGGCCTTGTTGACACAATATGTAATTTTGTTGAATTTGTAAATGCAGCAACAACAAGCCAGCATGATTAAAACTCAATTTGGCTTTATATTTTTTTCAGTTTGCCTTCCTGATCTACAGAACCATACTAACACCATCCCATGGACATAAGCTGCCTTGTTTACTATGCAGTTTGTTTCAAGACAGATACCAACTTCGGGTAAATTTTTGTAATGTGAAATGCATAAGTACCAGCTATGTGGCTTCTTGTTTCAACTGTAAACATATAAAGTTCAAATGGGCACCACAAGAAGATTTCAACTNTCAATAATTGCTTAAAAGCTACAAGTGAGATGGGCAAAGAGATATCTAGCTTAAAATAGCTGGATTAAATTGTATTAGAGGGTGATATTCAAACCCCATTACAGGACCTAATGCAAAGCAAATATGCATGTGACTTTACTTCAGCAAATAATGAAAGCTACATTAAACATGAAACCCTAAACCTTGATTAATAAATGTTGTAGCAAATTCTTAATCAGGAAAAGCCAAAGAAGGCTGGATTGCAATTAACACTCATATGCTAGTTCTTCATTTCTACATGAACTAAAGAACCTAATACAGTAATAAATGAGATGAGAAAAATTGGCACAAAAATATTGGATGTTACTGGGGCTGTATCAGGTCATAACATTAAATAATTAATAGTGCAACATATATCAGAAAAAATATTCTCAAAAACTATGGCTTCGCAAACCAAGCATCAAATTAACCTTCCTAAGCCTTCAGCATTACATGTAGCAGCATCTATCATCAAAATGCAGCATTAGGTACCTACTCTAAATTTTCAAACTTATACACAGATCAAAGCCAAGAGGAAGTTGTGGTAGCCAGGGTGTCTAGCATAAATTGCAAACCTTGAGACAAATAACTACTGGGTTTGAAGTTAACCAGTTAATTGGAGCCAAGGAAATTAATGTTGCAAGCAACAGGGGTGTGCATTAATTTTTGTTTACCATGCAACATAATTTAGAAAAAAGGGGGCAAAACGCAAGGGCATAAGAAGTAAAGGAGATAACCACTTTAGCTAGGTTGTGGAATCACTTCTTTGAACTATGTTGGGGATTTTGAAAAACAGTAACCCTCCAAGCTAATGTGGCAAATGCTGCGCTTGAAAGGTTGATTGTATATATGCATCACTTTTGGGTCATCTCTTCATTGCAACAAGCATCAATCTCATTTGAAGCATCTTGGCCCCCTCCCCAACAAATCTAGCAACATACCCTACCTTCCAGTAGACCATGTTGGTAGCCTGGTATAAGGTCTAAATCCCATGGGCTTAGTCAGGAAGAAGGGAGAAGAAGGAATAAGCAGTATTTTTCTTTTTGATAACGAAGTCAGTTTTATCAAGAGCACAGAGAGATGCAACCCAAGTTGGAGAAGAAGAAACAGTAAGTAAAACATTCATGACAAAGAGCGTACCAAAACAGTCTAAAATGACAATATTAATGCAAATATTAAATATGCAACAAAACAGTCTAATTGAATAACTGTTGAGCAAATAAAATCAGTAAAAGAAAAAACTTAATTATAGCCAGAATTGAATGACAGTGTGACTGATACACTCCTTTCAAAGCTTCACGTTTGTTCTTATTCAGAATAAGAATGAAATGAGAATATAATGAGATATCATCATTTGATGAATGAAATCAAATGTAACATCACATTTTTCTTTTTTTGATAAGTACATAACATCCCATTTTTCAAAGGGTTTCATTAGAATAAAAAAAATGAAGAAAAACAAGCATATGTTTTACTAAATCAATTAGCCAGTGTATGTATAATTGAAAAAATAAGCATCCAAGTAAATCTGATTATTTTAAACACTACAATATCCTCTGTTTAATCTATCACATTTCAAGCTAGGAGATTCCAAGTAAGCTTTTCTCATAAAACATCCAAGTAAATCTGAAGATTTTGAAAACAGTACACAAATATTCAACAAAACAATTGGAAAAATTCAAAACTTCCCTAGCTTCAATATATTATTCTGAAAACCTAGTTCTAAACTTTAGGCCATCGGTGCAATCTGGTATAGCTATAAATTCATTCAATATTTTACCCTGCTAAACTCAGCTGCCTGCCCTTTTCTTATATTCCAGCTAACTTATTATGAAAATATCTAGATACCAAAGTAGGCCATGTCGAAACTGAAAACCCAAAGGCACTTCCTCTTATTCATTCACTAGAGTTCTTTCTTTTTAAGGAAAGGGGTGTTAAGAGTAAGACCCACACTTCCAGCTGTCCAGTTAAAACAAGAAGGTTAACAAGATTGGAAACTCATCAAATTCATCAAGATAACACATTTTTTAATGGTACTGATGTCTTTTCCCAACATTTTTTTTCCAACATTTTTTTTTTCCAACAATAACTCTTTATTTGGAACTCTATAATATCCCAACACATTTTTGGATAAGAACGAAAAAAAAAATTAGGATTCATAAGTGGAAGATTATAATGTCACACACCGAAACAAATTGAATCAAGGGGCCCAAAGATTGAACAAAAATATCTAAACAACAAACCCCATAAGGAAAAAAAGTTCGGTGATAGAAAAAAATTACAATTCAATGTAATGGACATTCATTTCCTGAAATCATTAGGTATTCAATATGATGAGTCTTAGAGCCCCCATCATTCCCTTAAATAAAATAAAAATCATTCCCCTCATTCCTGCCGATATAAAGTAAAATAGCAAAACAATAGTTAAAACCAGTAAAAGAGAACAACATTAACATACCCAAAGAAATCGAGCACTTCAGCTACCTGGTCTGCAAGGTCGTCCACGCTAGGCAATGGAGCATCTGAAGAAATGACATCAGCTCCTACCTGCAACAACTCTTAAACAAATGGAAGACAGAAACGACATTAACATCAACAAAAGAACGAATTTTCAGTGCCACACTTATGTCCAAATAAATGCATGGCTGATACTGACCTCATGGCCTGGGGCATCAATGTGGTAAATGCAGAAGTTATGAAGCAGCAAAGAAGTTGCATCTGGGCAGAAGAAGAGGCCTTGGAAACAAGACATGTCTGTAAAAGCCCAGAAAACAAGTAAACGCCTAGAAACTGAACAAATATTTTCAGTTCTAGAAAATTTGGATTGTTCAAAAACGTAGTTAAAAACCCCTAAAAGCAAATAACACTACCCAGTCACCGAAAACTCGAATTTTTGCATGAAATTTGAAGTGAAACACAAAGATCCATTACAGACAACTTCAAGATGGATTAATAAAGCACAGACTGCACAGTTTCTCAGTGAATCAAAGCTTCATTCATCCTGAACATATTTTGAATAGAAATGCAGAACCCATCAAAACTATACGCCAAGAAATCCACGAAAATTAGCATTAACCCCATTAAATGAGTGCAACAAATGAAGCGTACAATTGAGAGCAACATCTGGGTATGTTATCAAAGCAGGCTTTTCTTGGTCCCCGCATATAAACACACTGACTGAACCTGTGCTTGTCTTCACCACACACTCCTGCAAAATCACATTAAGCAAAAAACAGGGAAGAAAGGGATAAATAAACAAATATATAAACTCACAGAAAATAGGATAAGAAAGAGAACATAATAGAAGTCGGAATAAAGTACTCCGCATTGAAGAAAAGAAAAGGAGATGAAAAAAAAAACAGACATTCTTGGTGGCTGTGGTCGCTTACCTTCCCTCCAAAAGATACGATATCAATGTCAACGGAAACCGAGTCACTTGACTCGCCCATGATTCACAACTTCACACCCACAGAAAACAACCAACAGAGAGAATCAAACCAACTCACTGCGTCAGAGTTTTCAATAGCAAAATGCAAAAAACAAAACTTTCTCCCGCAACTGCTGCTACTGCTGCTTCTGCTAACTTTCTTCTCCGTGGTTTTTCTTTTTAACTTTCATTCTCTAAGTTTGAAGGTTTGACGAAATTACATAAACACCCTAAGCCTAATACCGGTACCAAGACAGCTGAGGTTACTTCGGCTGGGCATAATGACGATTCCATCCTCCGATCAACGCTTTGACTCCGTTGTCGTTTAGTCGGTTTTGTGTCGCAGAAGTTACCGTTGGCGTGGCTCAAGCGGACAGCTTTTTTATAGGGGCAGGCAACTGAAAATGACTCCGTGAACTGTGAAGGAGTTAAAACGTCGTCGTTTCTTGCGGTAATAGGGAGGAGGAAAGGGGACGGTATATTTGTAATAAAATTCTGTAGAATGAGCTTTCTAGTAAATCTGAGAGAGGCATCATACAGCTGTACGACACCTGGAAGCACCTAAAAGGAATACTCCAGAGTTAAGTCTATCACAGTGCGCCAGCTCATCATTAGCCAGGCCAATATTTATGCCCATTATTTATTTATTTTTATTCCTTTTCAGTCTTGGGAAGATGTAAATAAGATAAAGATTTTCAGTATCATATATATATATATATATTTTTTTATAGAATATTAATATTATTTACTATTAGAAATATTATATTTAAGACTTTTCATCAATTTAATCACTAAATCAAATTAAAATCTTTGGATGAGTAATAATAAATATATTTTCCTTATTTAAGTCTAATTCGAAATTTGGACCCAAATCAAATCTTTTTTTTTTTCAAGCCCATTGTTATATTTAGAATTAAAAAAACATAAGTTAAAAAATAAATCTAAATAGTGGTTGTAGATATTTGACTTTGCTAAAGTTTAGAAATAAAAAGTCGACATATATCCATATATAAACTAGTATGGTTGTTTGGCAATTGTTGACATTGATGTAAACGAAATTATTTATATGAATTAAAAATATATATACTTCAAAAGTTTAAGTTATATTTTAAGAAAGATTAGGAGATTATTCTTAAATTCATTGTTTTTTTCTTTCTTTGTTAGAATTTGAAAATAAGTTATGCTACTTGTAAGTCTGATATGTCAAACAAACCATTTGTCTGGAGACCCCTTTCAATTATAAAAAAAAAATTAAAATTATGTTTATTTGTTGATTTGATTATGATGAGAAATGATATTTGCAGTCGTGAAGTCTGTAAATATCGTGCAATCCCTTTGCAAAAAGTAAGTAAATACGAGATCTATATAAAAAAAAAAAAACTTTTTAATAATAGACTCCACTCTTTTTCAAAGCGATTGTATGGCGCTAATGTACTCTACAACTGTATGTAGCATTACTTAATTATGATATATCTCTATATTATGCACGATATGTTTTTCTCTGACAAAACATATACAAGGTTGAATTACCCAAAAACAAGGCAAGAAAGAGTGATATTACATTAATCTATAGCTAAAAGAGTACAAGGGTGAGAAAGGAAGAAGAAAACCTAGGAAAAGAAAAAGTGAGAGACAACAATAAAATGTAATTTTGTGATGATGCAAAAACTTTGCAAAAAAAAACCTATATTTCATTGGTGTAATGAATTATTTCACAATTAATATTCTATGAAGTAATCTCTTTATATGCTGTTTAGGGGAGTAATCGGTATGGTTGGCTTATGGAAAAATTTTTTGACCATATTAAAAATTACGGTTCATCCATTTTCCATTTTGAGAACGAATCGATTACACCTATAGACCAGGGCCAGTATCTATCGGTCCGGGTCAGTACAAAATGGTCCAACACACAAAAAAGTCCAAAACTACCTTCTAATGTTTATTTGGACCCAAAATCTAAAAAAACCCAACATTTTTCTTCCATTTTATTTTCTTTGCAAGTAAATTAAATGATAAAAATGATATAAAATAATAAAATTTAAATTAAGTAAGTTCTTTAATGTGGGTTATCTAATTAACTCATTAATAAATTATTAATTATAATTATATTAATGATGTTACTAACTTAATACTCAATACTCAACAATATGTGTATGAATTATAATAGTTAATACATAATGGTCTATAGTAAAATTTTAAAATTTTATATATGGTTAATGAATAATTGATCCGGATATTTCGTACTTGTAATTTAGGTATCTTACAAAAAATGTACCTAAGTAATTTAATTAGGTGTAAATACTAGGTAACTAGAGTATGTATCATATAATATATTAGTTAATTGTCAATAACATATTAGTTAATATTTAATATTATATTTAACATATATGGTCAATAATCAAAATTACATAATTAAGTTATACAACTACTATATATAAAATAATTAAAAATAAATAAATATATATGTATTCCGGTCGCTCTGGTCCAAAAAAAATCATAACCTGAGACCGGACCATTAGTGTTATCGGTCTTGTTCCGATCGACTAGAACCATTCGATCTTATTAGTTTTCCGATTCAGGCCGATTAACTTACACCCCTAGTACTGTTAGGTGACGACATAGAAGATGCTTTCTAATAATATTATTAAAGCAATATAGGGATAGGAGAAAAAAACACTGTAAACTTATAAGAGAAAGAACCAGAGATAGGAGAAAAAAAATACTATTCTATATATATATATATTACTGCTTATAATGTGAGAGATAAATAAATGAGATAGATTTTACAATATTTATTGAGTATTTAATATTGCCTGAAAAATTTAAACAAGTAACAATAAATGATATAAGATTGATTTTCTATCTATTTCTCTCCCTTTAGAGCATAAAATTATGGCAAAAATTATAAGGTTTCTAATATATTATTTATTTGAATTGAACTATCAAGTTTAGATAAGAGACATTGCAGTTGGAGCTCACTATGTAAGTATTTTCTAGTAATCATTCTCATCTCATATAATCATTATAATTTTTTTAAAATTTCACACAAAATAAAAGAAATAAATCAAAATTTTCAAATTCTAAAACAAAAATAATATTAAAAAAATATATTCTAACAATATTTTATTCAACTTTTATCTCAATTCATCTTATCTACAAAATAAACCAGGTGTAAATGATGTAGGGTTTGCATGCTTCTTTCTCAAAAAATGAAAAGAGAATCACATTCCATTAAGATAAACAGAACTTTTGGTAGTTTCATTATAACAGAGTAAATACATCTATTAATATCTCCTTTAAAAGTTAGCACTAAGAATGGGTAAATGAATGATAATTTTTGTCTCATTTGTTTTTTTCCAACTAACTTGAAAAAAAAAAAAAAAAAAAAAAACTTTGAAAATAAGCTCTCCCACTTTGTTAGTGGAAGTCCAAGATTATGATAGGTTTTAGCTAGCAATCTTATTTTTGGCTGTATATATTGTCAAATCAAATGATAATATACTTACTCCACTATGCATTGGATGGGAGTCGCTTCAATTCACGTTATTAAAATTTTAAGATTTTTTTGTTTAGTTCTTAGTTCTTACCCATTTTTTACCCATTTCATTGCACCGCTCAATACAATCACTAATCATAAAAGAAAACATGTTATTCCATTTTCAATTCAATGTAAAGAATGCACTATTCACGTAATTTTAATTGTAAGATTTAGGCTTTATTTATTTTCAGAAATGAGATAAGATAAGATAAGATAAGATAAGATTAAAGTTGAAAAGTTGAATAAAATATTATTAGAATATATTTTTTAATATTATATTTGTTTTGAAATTTGAAAAAGTTGAATTGTTTATTTTATTTTGTATCAAAATTTTAAAAAGTTGTAATGATAGGATGATGGGTTTTCAAAATTTTCAAAGTTTTGAATTTTGGTCTTGAAAACAAACAAGACCTAATTTGTAATATTCAAATTTTAAAATTAAATTATATCATATAAACACTTTATTAAGTATGCTTTACACACCGACTTAACATTAGAATCTAAAAACAAAAAAATTGCTCAGCTCATGGAGTTTGTATTAATGGACCTTGTGCAGCTTGCTAAACTCAATTAGAAAAGAATAATTATTCTTATCAACCACTATTCACTGCACATACTCCACAACTTATGAAAAAATAAAAAAAAAATTGTTGGATATGGAGTTTAGAGGTGAACAATGGCTGATGCATATCAAAATCCCTTATAAAAACATGCAAAACTCTTGAGAAATTTGGTGCAAAATTCAACTGATGGAAATGAAAAAATAAAAGCGTTTATGTTTTTATTAATGTAGTAAACTTACCAAGAAAAAAGGAAACAAAAAGAAAACAAAAACAATTATAACATGTCTTTTTTTTTTTTTCTTTTTTTTTTTTTTTATTGTTTATGAGGTTGGGACATGATTAGTCTGACACTCAAGTGAGCCAAACGCGTTTTCAAACGATAATCACGGCCAGGTTGCTATTGGATTCAACCGCAAGTTACCAAAATCAAGAAAAAGTTGGTGCTTTCAGTTTTTTATTTATATTTTGGTGCTAAAGGATTTGAATTCATTTTTTTAAAGTATTTTCTCACGAAAACAAGTGTTTCTCAAATGACACGTAGATTAACAATTTTAGTTTTATTAAAATATATACTCTTATTTAATTTTAAAGGAAACTATATTTATTCCAAAATGAAAATAGAAATATTTCCATTAAGCATAATAGGGAGATTTTGTGGTATAAATTATGATGCACAGCTTTATATGTTTGAAAAAAAATAGTCATAGAAAGTTTCCTCATTGACCATTTGCTCATAATTGAATTGATTGATGCCTAGAAATCTTCACCAAAATGTTTGACATCTTTTTGGCTCATAATTCGCCAGTTGAGATCAGGTCCCCTTCTTGATGCTTTGATCATTTCTTTGATTTAGATGTTTCAATATTGGGTGCATAAAGAGATAACTCATAAGTGATAAAAGGGTAGAGAACAGCTTTCATTTTGGTCAATTTTTCTTAATATATCTAAATATATATATATATATATAAACACAAGTATTGCTATTTGAAAATTTGAAAACTTTTATATCATATATCATCTGTACAATAATTTAATTTATAAGATTTAAATTTTAAAATTTATCATCAAAATCAAATTATGATAAGTGGATAGTGTGTGGTGTAAAGGCTTTTGAATAGAATAAAATTAGAAAAATTATATTTACAGTCCCCACTTAGAGATTGCATGTACAAATATTTTATTAAATCAGAAAAAAATATTATTTTAGGAAAGATATTTTTTTAATTTAAAAAGAAATTAAAGATAAAATTACTTAAGATTACATTACAATCCCCATTGGAGGAATGTACGTATCATAATTAATATAATTGAGAAGCCAAAAGAGAGTAAAGGTAGATATAATTCTAGAATATGTAAAGCCCATACGCTCCAATTGAAAAAAAGTGAGATATATCATTAAAAAATATATTTATGTAGATTCCAGGCTTATCAAATTCTTTTAAAGAGAGTGCGTGCAATTTATATACTCTATTACAAATATGATTTCTCGAACAAGAAATGAGATAAATTCTTAAAATGAAAATTTAATTATTAAAAAATCTTATGTATACTATAATAATCTTCGTTGTTTTCAAATCTCAAGTCAACTAAAAAGCGTTGAATTACAAGAATGCCACTCTGGTAACTGAATTCACGGGAGTGATACACTGATAAACCGGAATGTTGGTGACAGAACAGACACAAAAGAAAATGTACGTTAACAACGGTTAGGAAATAGGAATATAATATATATTACACGCGTGGCATGAAACAGTGGGTTAAGAAGGTGATGTTAACACGAATTTGTCAGGCACGCTGGTGACACGCGGGTGGTCCTATTATAATTCATTGCACATGGGGATGGGAATTTATTTATTTATTTTTCAATATATTTTTGTAAAAACAAAAATCATTTACATACAAACATCCTCGTATGTTGATTTTTTAATTTTTTTTTGAGCTCGTATGTTGAATTAATATTGTACTCATTAACTTCTTACGTATATTTTTAGTAATATATTTGTTAAATATTATAAATATAAATTTGTTATAAAATGCATTTTTGATACATAAAGCGTTGATAAGACAAATATGAGAACTTGAAAACTCATGCTCTTTGTACAAACAATAATAAATAGTGATTTTAGATCAATATTCTATAAAACCCTAATTCTTATGAGCAAATACTTGAATTAATAACTAAAAAATAAAATAAAATAAAATAAACATTCCGAGGGGTTAAGATTCCCCAATAATCACTCAAAAAGTAGATATAGTTCAAGAAATTAAAACAAAATGAATTGTCATGAAAATATATCAAATGATGGCTTGATTCCATAATTATGAAGGTTGTTTGAGCAATCCAACAAATGGATTGCTTTAGGCTGTCCATTAATGCGAGAGAATTCTTACAACAAAAAATAAAGAGAAATTCTATTTAAAGTCTTTACTTGGAGACTGTATATGCAGACCTTTTATTAAATAAGAAAAAATATCATTTTAAGAGAGATATTTTTATAATTTTAAAATATTTTAAAGATAAAATTGTCTAGTCTTGTATTGCAGTCTCTAAATAAAAACTTTACCTAACATTGCTTAAAAATAAATAAAACAACTTAAATTCGGTACCATGGAATGTGAGATTGGAGTTTTTTTGGGAGAGTAGATCATGATTAATATAGATGGGTTTGAATGGCGGTGCATGCATGGTGAGGGAGGCGACAGATAAGACGGGAAGGAAGTTATGGGGGTGGGTGCATGGGAAGTGGTAAGGTTGGATGAGTGACAAAAAGGGGATGTTTTTCGGTGGGGAGGTGTGGCGCATAAGATCCGTGCGCACCGGAAGCCGGTACTTGTGGATCATCATGTTCACATCGATTTGGGAACGAGGATGAAAGAGAGGAGTATGAAGCGCTGGCACGTGGTGGTCATACGCGTCATAGGCCAGCAGATGAGAACTCAAAATATCAAAGTCTATTCACCATCCACTTTAAAAAAGATAAAAAATAAAAAATAAAAAATTCTTATCAGTCCCTATTCACCATTTCACATTTCACACTTTATAAATATAGAGTGTGAGAGTGAATAATAATTGATATATAACGTTCTTAAAAAAAAAAATACACGTGTGTAAAAATAATAATAAAAAAAACATCTAAAAATGTAGTTTGAAGGCATCTTTAGTTAAACATAAACTCACCTTTAAGGGTGAGCTCCTAAACCTCCAACAAGTGGGTTAATTTGTAAGATAACCGAAAAGCCTTTTTTCACTAGGCTTTTGGGCCATCACTGAAGAAAAATTATTAACGTTGGGTTGGGTTGAATATATAACTGTTAATTACATGTTTGCATTACCACAACAAAAAGACAGCGTGGGCATCCGCAGGCCAATATGGACCACACATTACTGCAACAGGACAGCGCAACGGCCGACAATGTTATGGCAATGGCATGGCATGGTATGATCATGACAGCGCGGCATGCATGAGCTCAGAGCTTACAACGTTGACGCCATGATAGAATCGCCAGAATGGTCCTCCAAACCCGTATGAAAAACATCTTTTTTTAAGTTTTGTGTCAGCTTTAAATGATGTTAATTGCAAAATAGTATTTTAGTTTTTAATTTTTTGCAAATTAAGAAGCAATTTTTTAACTTTTACATTATTGATATGTAGAATAAAAATACTTGTAATTAGATACCACCAACCATCTTGCATTTTCTAACCAACATGAGGATTGTCACGTTGCATACTAATCATGTGTCAATCTTCAATTGGTTGATATATTATAACGTGGCATGCTGATGTTGTGACAGTCATTGATTAGCTGATGCCACATGTTAACCAATCGGTGACTAACATGTACTATGTCACGTATTAGTCCTCTCGTTAGGTTTTCTAAAGGGAGATTGACAGAGGTGCCTAACTTTGTATTTTTTTACTATTATTAAGTATTAATGTTGCAAAAGTTGGAAATTGTGACCTTTATAGAAACGGAAAAATTTAGATACTGATTTTGTAATTAACCTCTTAAATAGGAGAATGATAGATGCAGTCGGGTCGTGTCGGTTTGGCGCCTTTAATGAGGTCGGGTCATGCTCAAACCCGTTTTTCCCAAGCGGGTTGCAGGCCTAGAAATAGGTCCTATATTCATTGTGGTATATATTGATTTTTTGAATAATTTTCTATTATTCATTTAACATATTAATCTGAACTTAGAAACTCTTGATCAATCTGAATAAGTAATAGGCAGTACTAATTTTATTAAAAATTTTCACCGAGACTTGTATTTCTTTCTCTCTCTTTAAACTCCCTTAAACATTTAAAAAAAAAAAAAGAAGAATCGGGACTGGACCCATTATGTAGCTTTATCCTTAAGTAATGTGTGTTTGTGGGAACATTTGAGCAGAGTATGAGCTGGTTGGTTGTAATAAAAGTATTTTTGTGTCTCCATCTCGACAAAAACTTGTAAGCATTTCTATTTAGGTCGTAGATAGTACACGCATGTACAGCAAAAGTTTCGAGGGTAAATGCTTCCAGCCAGCCTTTCTTCGATCTTGCATGTAAAGGGTAGCATTTTTGGTCACGAGGAAAGGAAAAGAAAAGAAAAGAAAACAAAGGGATAGAAATTTCCTTTTTTCTTTGTCATTTCCTTTAAAGATCCCATATTTTGTGCTGATCTCACTTTTGTGAGGAACCCAAGGCAATGGAAAACAACATCAAGTGATTTCTTTTTGAATTAACTTTTTTACCCTTTAGAAAACAAAAACTCTCAGCTTTTTATAAAATGGTACAACTGTAGAGTATGGTCAGAATCAGATTCATTCCCATTCCCTCTTCAATACTTCCAAAGAAGATATGCCAATTTTTCCTATTAACTTTTCCTAGCTACCAAACAGAGAAACTGAATATATAATCCTTTCCATAGGCTCCCCCCAAACACAAAATCAAAGCCACAGGCACGTACTTTGAAGTTGTTGAAAAGTAACTCCTATTTTGAACACAGAGAGAGAGAGAGAGAGAGAGAGAGAGAGAGAGAGAAGATGGCGTTTAGAGGACGCACGAAGATTTCATGCACAATATTTATGTGGTGGGAGGCTCATAAAGGGAGACAGTACTGAAGTAAATGGAGAATGCTATTTATTTTTTACTCCATGTTCGTATGTTTCTATTTAATAAAGGGTAATGTTTTATACCAACGAATAAAAAGCCACAAGCTATTGCCAATATGTAATCTTTCTTCATTTCATTCAGCAATTTGTGATTTTAAGTAATATTACTAAGGTGAGAAGTTGTTAACATGACAGCTAGCACATACTTTATTCCCTCAAAGTTTTATTTAACTATATACTTAAAAAATATTTTAGGTATTTAAAAATATTAGAAAAATATTTCCTTAATTTTGATATATATGTCACATTAATATAAACAAGAGAATATGCTTTCTAGTTTTTTCATAAAAATCATGTGATTTTCTGCAAAGGAAAATGATAAGACACGACCTTTTTTTATAGCCCTTTATACAACTATGTTTTAAATAAGGAGCGTATTTGTAAAATAACATCACTTTACATAAATACCTTCATTTTAAAATATGGTTGTAAAAAGTGTTGTGCGATATACCGTTACTCTTCTTCTCCACATATTCTGACCCACCGAGATACGAAAATATACAAAAATAACATTAATACAAGACCAGCAAGATCAGTACCTTAATTAGTCCGAGATGGTTTCAAAGGGTTCGTGAACAAGCTCAAACTTGTTAAAAAATAAAATACAAACTTAGCAAGTTCATGACTCGATTGAGAGTATTTATGTAAAGTGATGTTATTTTACAAATACGCTCCTAGTTTGAAATATCATCTAGTTTGATCATAAACTTGAATTCAGCTCGGACTCGAAACAATTAATGTATTGAGCTTAAACTTTCAATACTTGACTCGACTCAACTCGAGTACAACCCTAATTTGTACATTAACCTCTCATTGTGAGCATACATAGGTGCGAAGGAGATCGGTATCCTCGCATATTCTGACCTATTAAGAAGTAAAAATACAGAATTGAGATTACAATACCAACCATATATCAATGATTTGCATCCACAAGGAAAAGAGAAACAGGGAAGTAATGAGCATTGTCTTAGGGCATTATTCTACTGGGAAATGTTAGTAACAAGCAAACGGCATTATTCGGCCATGAAATGCTGATAACAAGATTAGCAGTGTCATTACCTGAGTCTCAGATGGATTCCTGCTGGCAAACAGACTCTTCCAATTGTATTAGAACAAAAGATCACATTTCGTAAACAGTAAACTACTTAAATTTGATGGACCATCTTAACCTCTATGCATAATAAGAAGACCCATAAGGAAACCAATCAAGTGGATACTTCTTTTATTCCTCAATTATAAAACCCACAATGCTTAGATATAGGATTGCCACTTTCCAAAGATTCTTCTGGAGTCATAGAAGAAGGGAAAATTATAAACACTAAGGTTGGATTTGGATAGACAGTTCAGATGAGATGAGATGTTTTGAATAGTTGTTGAATAAAATATTGTTGGAATATATTTTTTAGTATTATTTTTATTTTGGGATTTGAAAAAGTTGACTTATTTATTATATTTTTGTATGGTAATTTGGAAAAGTTGTAATGATTGAGATGAGATGATTGTGTATCCAAACTGAGCCTAAAATAGGTTTTTTACCAAGAAAAAAAAGCCTATTTTACTTGAGTGTCCAAGAAAAAAACCCTCTAAGATGTGGAAAACAAGGAACATTGATGATCAAATCTCCAGACTACTCTAAATTCTTTTGAGTATAAAAGGAATAAAAACCTTTTAGACAATTTTTTTTTTTTTTTTTAAATAGATGCATTCCTCTGACTCGCTATCGCTCTCTGACAAACTAATTGAAGAAACAAATGGGAACAACAAGTCTACAAGGAGTCCAAAACTGCGGGCAATGCAACAAAACAAAAACATGCCGCACAACTAAGGAGATATCTAAGGAGGATAATAGTAAAATCTAGAGGTTTAAAATCTAAATCATAGATCTGCGTTCTGACTAATAATTATCCTCATAATAAGCTGAATGGTGGATCAGTAAACAAGTCACAACCTAAAGTAAATATGTATATATATCTCATCAAATGTGAATGTTTCTTACTACCTTGTGCCAGGCTCTAGTGCTAAGAAAAGTAGCGGAAGAATCCCCTTCAACAAAGGGATCACTTAATCCCAACCATAAATTGGGAGACAGAATTTGAATGATTCTTCAATTGTGATCATAATATCGGCATAACACTCGCACAACACTGGTGATGTGGTAGGCATATCAACACCAGCCACATCAACCATAAAAAATGGTTGATGCGACTTCTACCTTGTCATCAGTGTTACATGGTGTCACGCCTAGAGTGTTACAAGTAGAATTTTCCTCTGCCAAGATCAGATGTCGGATGATAGCAAAATGAAACTTCAAATTTGGGACCCGATGTCATACTTAATTTATACATAGAAAACCATTAGAAGTCTGAATCTTAACATGTGTTTGTCAAGGTTGCATTCACTGATTCACGTATCAATAGGCCAAGACAATTTAGGATCACACAAGGTGCAAATCAGTTCATTAGCTATGATATTTCTTCTTCTTCTTTTTTTTTTTCAAGAAATGACTAAAATAAAAAGAAATTAGGAGACATCATACCAGCATCAATGGATTTTTTGGCATAAAAATGTTGAAATTCACATATAGAAGTATCCCCAAGTTAAACCAAGGCAGTGGAAGGCAAAATTTTGGATTAGGCACCGGTTATATGGCACCAAACATGTAAGCTCCTGCAACATCCAAACCCAAGTAATAGTTATTTGGCAAGAAAGGGAAAATGTTGGAACTGGTCTAGGTCTTTATATTGGTTCTGAATTGAAACGAAGGTTGCACTCACAGTTAAGGCAGAGCAGGCTCAGACAATGCTGATGAGAGGAGCCCCCAATGCCACAAATTAGAAGATACACCATATTAGTCCTGCTTGCCACCCAAACATACTGGAAGGGTAATGGAAAGGAGCCTTACATGATCATTATATTGAGATATGGAATTCGCAAAAAACCAATGAATTTAACATTGTAAGAAGGATATACAGCCAAGCGATAACATAGTTGTCTATGAACTATTAATAATGGCTAAAGTTACTCAAGAGGAACAAGGATAGAAAGAAAACAAACGGATCATTTAATAAAATTCAGTGTAATATGATCACAGAGTTGATAAAAATCAACACTCGCTAACAGCTTTTGTTAGCACTCCATGAATAATTTATCAAATCTCTCTATTCATTCTTCCAGGCATACAAAATCAGTGAGAAGCCAAGACATTGTGTTTTGGAGTCTGAAAATCCTTGCGAGAACGACCACGGAAATGGATTTGGATTGGAAAGTGGTTGGCTAGCCCACAACTTCTCAGCTGATAGGCATGTTCTGAACATAAAAACAGCACTTCCAAGTGATGCGCCGAAGAGCCAATTATGAACATCCCAGAAAACTTCTACCGCAAGCCCATCAACCAAGATGGGAAGATTCCCCCGGAACTTCCATTGAAGCCGCTTCACCTGCATTACAGGCTTGCTATCTATGCGGATCACCAAGCATGGATCCTCAACGTTGATGTTGTCACATTCTATCACAAGATCATGAATTTGACCATTGTCACAAAATTGAGCCTTGGTACTAAACACTTTCTTGCCAAAAATATGCTCTCTCTTGGCAATGCAAACAGCATTAGAATTTACAGGGTTGGCATTAGTTTTCTTGAAAGCTTCTTTTCTCAAATCCCCCATAATCAGAACCATTTTCCGATCAACAACAACTGCAACATAAAATCCCTCCAAAGGCTCAGGCCCGGGACCGAATTTAGCCGCAGAAAGGTCCCAATATATATCGATTTTACAAGAATATGCTTCTAAACTCTTCGACCCTCTTCTCTTGGAGAACAACCAGGGTTTAATATCAACCTTACAGAGACACTGATTAGATGAATCGTCGATCCCAATTCCAAAGCCTTGACCCATCAGGTTCTTACTCCACGTGACAGTAATCAAGCAAGACCGGCCACGTAAACGGCATTGATAGACACAAGTAACTAAATTCTGGGCAGCCCTGCTGGTGCTTGACGAGGAAGAATCAGCAACTTGAACCCCATTTTCACCGAAACAAGATGGGAAATCTCTCATCTTCACACCAAGAACTTGCATTACTAATCTTAAACTTGCTTCCCGGTAGTTTTGACAAGTAGTTGTCGCACACTTTTGCAGACCCCCAAAAAAACAAAAGCTGAAAGGACTCAGAAAATAAGCAACACATAAACGAAACACAACATTGAAAGACCCAAGAGGGACGCTTACCTCAAACTTATCCGAGGAAAGAAAAACCGTGTCAGAAATGCTCCCAAGTCTGCTTCTCAAGCCCTGATTTGATCTGTGTATGGGCTCTTTGATGCATCTCTACACAAGCCAATAAGCCATGAACCAAAAAGTTCATGGAAAGCAGAAGAGGGTGTACATCTAAATTGAAGACAAATTTGGGAACTATAGGGAGAAAAATAACTCAAAACAGAGAAGCAGACAAAAAAAGTAGGCCAGTTTCACTGTCAATTCCTCATCCCAAACCATTAAAAAAAGGGAAGGGGGGGGGAAGAACAAGACCCACCAAGTATAGTAGGAAAGAAACCAATAGAGGCACAAGAGAAAAGAGAGAAAATGCGCAAAATACCTCAAGATGTTGACAAACTCATATAGCACCAATGGAGATGATGGAGAAAAAAAGGGTAGACAGCAACTGTATATTGCTGGAAAGGCTGGGTTTTGAAGAATACTCTAACCGAAAGGATAAAAAATCATGTCTTTCCAATACCCTCTCCCTCTCTCCCCCTCCTCCTCCTCCTCCTCCCTCCTCTCTCTATCTCTCAGACTCTCAGGATTTTGCCTTTAGCTGACAATGCCCACATGAAAAAGGGAGACCAAAAATTCACTTACAAAAACAGAGACCCAACTCAGAGTTTAGTCTCTCTCGCATCTGATAGGAACTAGGCATCTGTATGTATATACGTACGTACAGAAACAAAAACAAAGCACCGTCCACTGTCCACTGTCCTTTTGTTGCGAGTTTTGCCTGTGTATTTATGATTCGACCCTTTTGCGGGCATTTAAAAGAGAGAAGAACCCGAGGCCGAGAGGGGAAAAAAAAAGAAAAAATAAAAAAAAACAGGGACGGTTGGAGAATTGGGTCTTCATTAGTCCCATGTAAAATGCAAGCACGATGTCACGCATAACTAATTTCTTGTTCATACTTTGACGGTTCAGTCCAGTCAAAAAAATATTAAATAAAATCTCAGATTTGCCTGACCCAAAGACCCAGAATCTTTGCCAACCAAAGACTAATAAAACACACCAACTTCAATTTCTTCAAGGGATTTTTGAATTATATTTGCAAGTCATTTTCATTACTATTTTGAATCATTCTTGCAGCTCATAAACAGCTTTGACATATATTCTTTGAGGTAGCCACTCTATTTCTTTTTTAATAAATAAGATTCGATTAAATCTACAAAAAAGATAGGAAAAAAAAGTGGGAGTCCAACCAAAACATCATGTTACAACAAAATTCAGAAGTCTTAAGAAGGATAAAAACCAGAATTGTTAGCTCTCTTGACCTGATGACCTATTCTCCTCGTTTGTTTTGACAATTCTTCTCATCTAATCATTACAAATTTTCTAAATTTTCACATAAAATTAAATAAAAAAATTTAACTTTTTCAAATCTCAAAATAAAAATAATATTAAAAAAATATATTCTAACAATATTTTATTTAACTTTAAACTTTAATTTCATCTTATCTCATCTCATCTATGATGGCTAAAAAAACACTTGAACTCCAATCTTCAATTTATTTAATTCCTTTATAGTTCTTCTATCCTTTTAAAAGTTTGATTCTTTTAGCTGTACTTGAAGAACCTAGACATATACACTTTAATAGTGAAGTGAAAAAAAACAAAGAGAAAAAAACCAAGAAGTGGAATGACAAAAAGACCTAATTTTTGGCTCCACCAAACAGCTTCACTGCCAACCTATAATGTCTGTGTCTCTCTCTTTTTACTATGTTTCCTCTCAAAATGTAAATCTATGGGGTTTTTTTCTCTCTCTCTCTATCTCTCTCTTTCTTTATTATGGCTTTAGAATATTTGTGAGCTGGAATTGAATGGGTAAGATTTTATTTTTATTCCAAAAAGAGTGGTGGAGCAAAATGTCTCTCTCGTCACTGATCTATCATCTCTGTCCTCAACTCCCTCCAAACCTCCTTTTTTTTTTGGGCTTTCACACTTGACATTTTTATTCCCCTCTCTGCTACTCCTCTAAACTTCTATTCATGGAATGCTAGATCACGGCGCGTTACTTTAACGCGCTATTTGCCAGGAGTCAGGACTCATTCCCTTGACTACCCCGTTCGAAGGAATCTAAGCTTTTTGTGCACGCTTTGGATAAGCGCGTGGAGTAGAGCCGTTGATATATTAGGACAACAATTAATTATGAGAACGGAGATTTGTTGGGTGCGAAATTCCTTTAACTTTACGCCTCACGGGGAGATTAGACAGTGGTGTTCACGTGTGCACTTTTCCATCTTCCGTTACAGCCCAAAACAATTAGACAGTGGTGTTCACGCGTACACTTCTCCATGTTCCGTTACAGCCCAAAACTTGGCCCAATTATTGCAAGTTTACACTTATTCAGCCCTGCAAAGCCCAAATCATCCCCCTTATTTTTTTTTTTGGAGTCTTTTCACTCCGATGACAAGCAAGAGTTTCTCCTCACCAAATTAAAACTTTGTATTTTATTTTTAGGAAATGACTTCTACAGTCTTAGGACAAGTAAATCTCGTGCAGTCTTTTTTTTTTAAAAAAAAAAAGATAAATATAAAACTCATATGAGATAATCAATTTTTTAATAGTAGAGTCTATTCTTTTTTAAAAAAAAGTACGTAAGACTTGTATATCCTAATTACTCATGTTTTGTAGTTTTTTCATTTTGATGACAAGCAAGAGTTTCTCCTCACCAAACTAAAACTTTGTATTCCTTTTCTAAAATATCTAACATTTATGCATTAAAATAACATTAATATAGAAATATCAATATTACAACTCAACAATAATAATATTGTAATTTTGAAATAAAATTTAAACGAGTTATTGCGTGCTGACCCGTTTGTTAATCATGTCTTAATGAGTCAATCTGTTTTAACCCGAATCCATTTATATCAAATCCAAATTTACTAATTTCGTATCGTATTAGTGTTGGATTCACAGGTTGTGTTATATATTGTCACACCTAATGTGGTCCCATTTCCTCAACCTTTTACTTTTCTCTTCCCTTTCTTTAGTTTCCCTATGCTCAAACTAATACTCAATGTGCCTATTAATTTATTAAAAAAAATATGCTTTTGGATACGTTCCCAAAATAATATACATTAGCTTTAAACATCAATTGTTGTATGCCCAACTAATAGGCCCATTAATCATATACCCTATGATTATATACCTTGCTTACCTCTATGTAAATTGTAATGGAAATTCTACAAACTTATCCTCCACGCCAAGAACCATAATTGAGCCGACATGGGTGCAATCATGGGCCAAAAAGTAACATGGAAAGAATTAACTTATATTGTTTTCATGTCATTGCATACATTAGTAAATTCATGATAAAGCAACGGAAGCTATCTCTTTGCTAAGATCTTTGGACCCATCTCTAACATGCTTTGCCCTCTACAACAAGCAACATGTAGATCTCGTTAATTAGAGTAATCATGAACCATTTTTTTATTACAATATGCCACATTATTTCAAGCTAAAGAAATGCATTTTTTTATGCCATGCATTAATAGAGAAGGAAATAAAGTGGCTGATGAGTTGGCTCAGTATGGTCCGATGGGGGAGAATAATTTATTTATTGATTGCTTGTAGCTTCCTCGTGATATTAGAGGGTTGTATAGATTGGATAAAATGGGGATGACGTACGTTAGACGGATGGGTTGAAATTGATAGACGTATGGTTGGTAGTTTATTGTATCAGTTGTTATTGTGTTGGTTTCTTTGATTCCATTTGTTTGTTTTTTAGGTTGACAGTTTGGTTGGTTTGTTTATTTCGACAGTATTCATCTGCCATAAGTGATGGTTTTTATTAATAAATTGAGAATGGTCATTCTTGGACATATGACATCTTCTCTTAGGGGGAAAAAAAAAAGTAGTACTCTTTCTCCCCTTCAAACAAGCTAGGGTTAAAAGAGGTCAACCCAAATCCTTCTAACTATCACCCTTCTCATGTTCTCTTTGATCTTTATCGTTTTCTCACCTCGGTAGCCTCGATCGAAGAGGCCATTATTGGAGACATTTCAAAACCCTAGTCTCTTCCAACTTCGAGCTCTCACTACCGTCAATAAGTGGAGTCGTGTTATATATGCATGCAATTATACCCTTTGAGATTCACAATATTTATGTGTGATATCTAGTTTACTAAAATTTAATTATTATTTTTATTTATTAATATTGTACCCATTAAAAAAAATATAAGTTCGCTTTCGAGAATATTTTTATAATTGCATGATCAAGAAAAAAAATTCATTGGGTTTACTAGCGTGTGATTGAAAAAAGCTTAGAAAAAGATTTTATTTTATTTTTTAGACTTTGTTTAGGAGTTCATAAAGAAATGAATGTGAACGAATTTAATGGAATGCGTATGATAAATGAAATGGAATGGATAAAGTCTATTTTGTTCGAACGTATTAAAATAGGAGAATGAAAATAATTGAAACGTATATAATCTTGTTTGAGAGTTATTTGTCATGACCAGTTATTTCTAGTAAAAATTATTATTTTCTGTCAAAATAAGTCTGTTTTTGTCATAAATTGTCGTTATCGTCATAAATAATCCATCACAAATACTTGTTTTTCTTATAGTGGTGATAATAAGGATTAATAAAAGTAATTTATACCATTTTATAACAATTTTGAAAGAAATAAAAATTGAAATTTTGAAGAA
>QEOT01004914.1:22666-110699 GCA_003123785.1 Pterocarya stenoptera
TTTTTTTTTTTTTTTTTTTAAGAAGTGACTGCCACAACAGCATGCAGGTAGATATTTTTATAACAAATAATCTTCACAATCTCCTACTATTCATCATACTCCACACTTTACTTTTTTTTTTAATTTTTTTTTTAATTTTTTTTATTAAATATTTTTTATATGAATAGTGAATAAAAAATTTAAAATAGTTTTAAAAAAATAAATTTAAAAAAATATTAAAAAAATATTATAAAATATAGAATGCAGAGTATGAATAAATAGTAAGAGATTGTGTAGCAAAATCCTTTTTGTAATCGGTAATTTGAACTGAGAGATGAATTTGAAGAAGATATTTTAAAATTTTTAAAAAAATTATAACATAGATGTGATTAGTTAAGATGCGGTAGAATCCTTGAAGTCAAACGACGCTAGATCAGTAGATCTTATCGAACCGTATCTGATATATGCAGATATATATGCAGAGTGAGTGGACGGTTCAACGAAGCTCATTTCCACGGGAACAGTCAAAGACAAAAGACTACGGCCATGGAGGAGCTCGAGTTTGATGCAGCAAAGATATTCATTGTTGTTGCATTTCTTGGTTTCACAGGACTGTTGGTACGCCTGTATAATACGCTGGTGGTGAAGCCGGAGAGGCTTCGATCTGCACTGAGAAAGCAAGGCATCACTGGACCACCGCCGACTTTGCTACTCGGAAATATTTGGGAGATAAAGAAGGCCCTATCCACCACAGTTAAGGCTCCTGCCGGAGAAATCCCCGTGATCTCCCACAACTGTGCTGCTCTCATCCTTCCATTCCTTGAGCAATGGAGGAAACAATATGGTGTGTCTCCATCACCTTGCAATATCCTATATATTTATCTCAAATTCTCAGTTTGATCTGTTATGCAAGATTCAAAGAAGATTAGTTGATCATTGAGATTAAATTTTATGAGTTTTTGTGAAAATTACGATTTTATAGGTTTNGGTACCTCACCAAAAATATTCATAAACGAACCTGGCCTTTTAAGAGAGATAACCACATGCACATCCTTGGACTTTGGGAAACCATTGGAACAGCAAAAAGAGTTTGGTCCTTTGCTTGGTCAGGGCATTATCACTTCGAATGGGGCTAAATGGGCCAGGCAGAGGAAAATCCTTGCTCCTGAGTTTTACATGGAGAAGGTCAAGGTATGATTATTTTAACAAACATTAAATCTGAGATATCACGTTAAATTATGTTAGATTATAAACTTATTTGTATGAGATTTCTTTATAGATATAACAATTCTCAATTGACATACACACAAGTATATTGTGATCTTAAACCCATGTAGGGAATGATAAACTTAATTATCGAGTCGACCAACCCACTGCTAAACTCATGGAAGAGTAGGATTGAGACTGAGGGTGGAGTTGCAGACATACACATCGACGATTACCTAAGAAGTTTCTCTGGTGATGTGATCTCAAGAGCCTGTTTTGGCAGCAACTATGCCCAAGGGGAAAAGATTTTACTAAAACTAAGAGCTCTAATTGGGCTCATGTCCATGAAAGGTTTGTCTACTGGGATACCTGGCTTAAGGTGCGAGCATTCTTTCATGAGTTATTTTATTTTATTTTATCCCAAAAAAAAAAAAGGATGGTTCTCCAATTTACTAAAGATAAATTGATTAAACCTCTAAGATTATACCGTTTCTTAGAAATCCATTTAAAGCAAACGGGTTGGGCAAATCCACTTTACATGTTACAGGTTATACCTTCCCACGAGAAGCAATAGGGAAGGATGGAGGTTACAAAAGGAAGTCCGCAGTTTGATACTAGAGGTAGTCAAGGAGAGACAGAAAGCCTCTGATCATGAGAAGGATTTTCTGCATATGGTTCTTGAAGGAGCTAAGAACAGTGGCCTTAGCCAGGAGGCTACCGAAAGTTTCATTGTTGACAGCTGCAAGAACATATACTTGGCTGGGTACGAGAGCACTGCAGTTTCTGCCACATGGTGCCTCATGCTCTTAGCTTCAAATCCAGAATGGCAAGACCTTGTCCGTGCTGAGGTTCTCCACATCTGCCAAGGTTGTACACCTGATGTCGGTATGCTTCGTAAGATGAAACAGGTAATCATATAAATTTGAATTAACATAACATTCTATGATATGAAATAGGTACCATGCGTATGTATTTTGAGATTACTTACAATAATTACTCCGTGTGCAAACCGTATCTCATGAATTATTAGCACAAAGAGTAAAGAATGCATTTCTAAGCACACAAAATTCAATATGGATATACAGCTAACGATGGTGATACATGAATCATTGCGTCTTTATCCACCTGCCCCCGCGGTGCCTAAGGAGGCCTTGAATGATCTGAGATTCGGGAACATTAACATCCCAAAAGGTGTCAGCATTTGGACAGTGTTGTTGACGTCGCATACTGATCCAGAAATATGGGGACCGGACGCCTTAAAGTTCAATCCAGCTAGATTTGCAAATGGAATTAAGGGTGCTTGCAGTCATCCGCACGTGTACATGCCATTTGGATTTGGGCCTCGAGTGTGTGTTGGGCAGCACTTGGCCATGGTCGAACTGAAGATACTGATAGCACTACTTCTCTCCAACTTCTCCTTCTCCCTCTCCCCAAAGTACAGCCATGCACCTGCTGCTAGGATGGTCATAGAACCTAAAAATGGAGTAGATCTCTTGGTGAAGAAGTTGTAAGCTATATATTATATGCCTCGTGATTGGGTTGGTTCAATGTCTACAAGGAAATAAAAAATAAAATTCGCGTACCCTGCTTTTGTTTTTGTTTTTGTGTAATATTATTAACTTCTGTCCTGGAAAATTGTCTTGACTCATGTTACTCTGAAGTTGTTCGTTCTTACAACTTCTTATTCTGTAAAACTTGTGAAATGGTTGTGGATTTTTGAATAAGAATGATATTATATCTGTTGTTCATTCTCACGACTCCATCATTTCAATTTTTCGGACGTGCAATGACTTCAAAGTTACCCTAAAAAATAAAGTTATGATATATATAGTTATTTTTGTATATTTTTTACGCACTCTACTAATGTTATTGATTAAAACGGATACTTTATATTAAAAAAAAAAGACACATCCAATCACATTAGTGAAATATGTAATGAATACGCAAAAATAACTGCAAATCAAGTTTTTGTTAAAAATAACGTGGACAATTTGGCCATGACACACCCTCAGATTAATAAGAGCATCCGCATCGACATGGCTAAAACTCTTGAAAAGCCAAAATATGAACTTTGTGGTCTTTAAACAAGCTACCTTGGACTCGGTAAAAAACATAAGAGTTGAAGCTTTTAGTTACAGTAAGTCCATCTCATTCTTCATATATTGCGAGTTACTGTTAGTAGGCTTGTGCACAAAAACTACAGATTTGGTCCTCCGAATGGCCCGATTCGACCCGACTGCTAAATACAGTTTAAATTGATCTTCGGGTCGAACTCGTGAAATGTTGATTTCAACCCAAGCAACCCGCCTAAAGTCACGTTTTAAGCATAAAATCCAAAAAAAAAATCTTCACAACCTCCTACTATTCACCACACTCCACGCTCCACATTTTTTTTATTTTTTTTTATTTTTTTCTTTTATCAAATATTTTTTATATGAATAGTGAATAAAAAATTTGAAATAGTTTTTAAAAAAATAAACTCAAAAAAAATTTTAATAAAATTAAAAAAATATAGAATGTGGAGTGTGGATGAATAGTAGGAAGTTTTGTAACAAAACCCACCATTTAATTCCATCTTAGAGAGCCAGTGAAGACTGATGATGAGGATGATGTGGAAGAAGTACTGACGCTTAGCTCATCTTCTCATTTCTGCGCGGAAGGGATCAAAATTTCAATGACGAAGAGTTTGGAAATTGGAATCCCCTTGCCTGCATAAATCTCTTCTGTGTCAGCACCAAGATTTGAAATTTTTTATTTTTTATTTGTTAAGTTCCAAGATTTGAAATTGTTTTGAACCAAAATTAATATATTTTGTTTTCTTTGTTAAAATGAAAGGTCTGGATAGAAGAATGTAATTTTATTTTACTTTCCTGCATTTCTCAACAACGAAGGTCTGGATAGAAGAGAGGTCATGGGATGAGAAAGAGGGCTCAAGATGTAGAGAGGTCATGCAGATCTAGGCGCAAAAGCAAACCAACTTTCAAGATCCAGTTTTTTTTTTTCCCTTCGTTTCTTTTCCTTCTTCCCAAACATATCGCAGAGATATAATTTTCCTGGAGAAGCGATTTGACCCAGATGTTATTTAAATATATATATATATATTAAAAAAATTATTTATAAAAAAAAATATATATTGATAGAAGCCATTATTTACAACATCCATTTTGTATATACTATGTGGTTTCATCCAGATCGTCTATTTTTTAAAGTGAGAAAAAATGAGAAGAGGAGAAGAAATCACATAATGAATGCAAAATGTACACTCACAATAGTAACTTCTTTATAATATTATTCTAAAAAAAAAAAAAAAAAAGAGTTGATCCAACTAAAGTCGGGTCGGATCTGGACTGGTCGGGTTACAGGCCTATGAGTCATTATATGGTGCATCCAAAATATATCCAGATAACCTCAAAAACTATATATCCAAAAAGGATGAAAAAGAAATTATGCTAATTATCCTCGATGCATGCTCTTGTAGCGAATGTAAATAATTAATTATCATATTCACAATCGCGACTCCGAGTAAGAATTTTAATATCTAAAAATTTAACATAAACTTCATAACTCAAAAATAATGCTAAAAAAAATCTATTTTAGTTATTATATGATAATCAAATATTAATTACCAAAACTACAACAAAACGAGTTGTACTAATTCTGGAATAATAATTAAAATTAAATATAAGAATTAAGCAAGTAAATAAAAGTCCAAAGATATTAAAAGGAAAATCAATAGTTTTTTTCCTTTTTCTTTCCTATATCTTTTTAGGCTGTTACTGCAAAGTCAAGAACACAGCAATATCCCTAAATATTTTTTTTTTCTTCTATTTTTAGCTTTACTTGGGCACCTAGGTATTTTTTTTTTTTCATAATTTTATAGCTCTAATATTTTTTCTTTTATGGTCTTATAANAAAAACCTTCAAATACACTATAAGTAGTAAATAGATAGTAAGAGGGTAGTAACCCTATTACCTACTCTTATATTATTTCCAAACTCTAGTTTGGGTTGGCCCCTGGCCCTGTGCAGGCAGTCAGCACAATGTCTCAGTAACTTTGGTCTAGAAGAAAAATTAAACTTATCATCTCCATATCATATGTCACACTGATTTTTGAATTTGTATTTTTTTTTCTTTATCAAATGTATGGTATATGGATAATTAGTAGAATAACTTAATTAATTTAGAAGAAATAAAACCAACAAATATATAATAAAAAACAAAAACAAAAATAAATGTAATGTGTAGTGTGATGAGTAGCAAAGCTCTATTGAAAAAAAAATATGATAAAATTGGTTTTTAAAAGTTCTATACAAACTCTTTATAATGAGGAATGCTTTAATTATAAAGAGATTCGATAGAAATAAATTTATAAATTGGTGTGGTTTGATATGGTATATTAGATTGTAAAATTATTTTTATTGTAAAATAAACTTAACGTATCACGTATTATATAAATATATATTAATTTGTGAGTTTATTTTTATATAATCTCTTTGTAATTATAGTACTTTTTCTTTTGAATAATTATTCATTTTATCTGTGGAAGTAATAGCTATTCCTCATGTTGAATAATATTTATTTCCATAAAATGGTTATTCCTTATCGTAAAAAATAACCAAACAAAGGGTACTCTATTTCAGTGGGAAATATTGATTATTAGTATTTTAATAATTCATAATAATTATTTATCAAGATACAAAATGATTGATAATTTAAAAGAAAAATTATTTGTATGTCTTAAATAAATAAATTTCGTGCTATTTTTTTTATAAAAAAATAGATACCACCATAAAAAGATATTAAAAAATATATTTATTTTTAGTGAGACTTATATTTTTACAAATAGCCTGTACGTGACTTTTTTATTTAAAATTTATATCTAACATTACTCAATTTAAAATACAATGTCTGCTTTCAAAGAAATTGATATAATCCCAAATAATTGTTTTAATTAAGGTTTATCTAATGTCCAATATCTACTTATATATAAAGTGCGAATCGAGTATGAACAGTATTTTATCCAATATTTTTTTCTCGTTTTGTCCCTGCTCTTGTTTCTCAATTCTTGTTTTATCCCTGACTTTTTTCCATTTTGCCCCTACTTGTATTCCAAAATTTCAGTTTTGCCACATCCCCCTCTCCCGTCCGCTTCGTCTCCTGCAGAGCACCACTGCACACCGGTGTGACCAACACCACTCCGACGATTCTCTTCCCTTTTGGCCGACGTCCCTCCCCTTCCAATCTCAGTCCCTATCGTGCCGCCGTTAACCGTCACGAACGAATCCAAGCCGAGGCCGGCCCATTTCTTCATCCCCTCCAGTGAGCCACCACATGCCGGCGTGGCCAACACCACCCGGTCCATTCTCTTCCCCTCCGTCTGGTGCTCCTCCCGTTCCAATCTCAACTCCTATCGTACCGCCATTAACCGCCACGAGCAAATCAAAGCTGTCGTGAACAGTGTTTTCACCCAATAATATTTTTCTTATTTTGCCCCTGATTTTAGGTTCTACTTAGATATAAAAACACTATCAATTCATCTCATCTCATCTCATTATTATAAGAAAGTATTTTTAATGATATTGTGAATTTTTTTAATATTTAAGGATATAAAAAATTGAATAAAAAATTAAAAAAATAAATTTTTTTGTCCTTATAAAAAAAAACTCGAAAGGTGTAGCATTGCTCTTAAGCTTTAGATATAAAAAATGAGTGATGTTAGAAATTGGTTTGAGCTTTACAATTGGACTATAGTATTTTTTATTTTCCAAATTGATACCAACTTTTCATAAAATTTTAATAAAAAACCAAAATCTTGAAAATTAAACTTTAATATTGTACAATATTTTATTTCCAATAATTTTAAATTATGTAAATATCGAATTGAATTGTTTTCCCTTTTATTAATGATTTTTTTAATGATTTATTAGTAAATAAATTTAAATATATTTTTCCATTTTCGGATAAATTGAATAGTTTATTATTTAACTTAAAACTAATTACACTATTTCAGGTAGATCTATAGATTCTAATGTACTATAATATATTTAATTTTTTTAAAATGTCAAGGATGAGACTTTATAAAATATATTATTAAATTATTTAATACTTACCACTATAATTTTGAATTTTAAAATTAACATATTATACATTTATTTGGGAAATAACAAATATACAACATACGCATTCAACTTTAACTATTAAGAGTAATAATAGTAGGTTCATTAGTATGATTACAAATTTTCATAAGGAAATAAATTATAACTTCTTAATAATTTAAAAATATAATATGTCATTATTACTATCTTATTTAGTCAAGTGTGAAAATGTTAAATAAATTAATGTTCTTTATTTTTATTATTTCTTATAGTACTTCTGTTTTAGTAATATTAAAAAAGGGTATGAAAACTTTTGAAGTAAATTAAAATAATTTGGTTTACATTCTTAAACTAAGAACTAAACTGCTTTTAGAGTAATGCAATAATTTAACATTATTTGTAATGCTAAATAATATGGTCTAGAATATATTAATATATATTAGAAAATTTTTAATTTTTTTCTTCTCTGAAAATTTATATAATGTTGAAAATTTTCTTTTACATATTTTGAATAAAGATTGAGTTTATTCAAAATAAAATCTTAAAAAAATAAATTTTATTTCTTTCCACTATTTTTTTTCCTTTAATTTGTACTTTAATAGCTAATTCAAATTTAACTTTCAAAATTTTTAATGTATTACAATTTGTTCAAATTATTTTTTATAGTTATAACTGATAAAATATAATTATATGATTAAATTATTTAACACTTAGTAATGTACTTTCTAAATTTAAAATTAACACATTATTATAATTTCTATGTTATAGTTGTTAATATTTTGCACATAACATATATGATATTTATTATGATCAAGAATAAAATCTTAAAATAGAAATGAAACTCTGTCTATTGATATTTAAAATTGAAAAATTGTATGAATTTAAATTATCATTTTGTTGTTCATTGTATATTGACTGGTAGCTTATTTCTCATATTTTTGCACATAACATATGTGATGTTTTGCACAATAGTTATTAATATTTTTTTTCTTGATGTGTAAACACAAATATTTAAACATCAATATATATATTTAAATTGAATGGTAAAAATGAGAAATCACACGTTACTATATAGTATAGGAGATGATGAACTGAATTATTTCTCTATAATTCATTATTTCTATTTTTAAATAAAAATAATAATAGTAGGTTGGTTAGTATAATTACAAATTTTCATAAGAAAGTAAATTATAACTTCTTAATAATTTAAAAATATAATATGTCATTATTACTATTTTATTTAGCCAAGTGTGAAAATGTTAAATAAATTAATGTTTTTCATTGTTATTATTTATTATTGTGCTTCTGTTTTAGTAATATTAAAAAGGGTTATGAAAACTTTTAAAGTAAATTAAGATGATCTGGTTTAGTTTACTGCCTTTGAAGTAACGCAGTGATGTAACATTATTTGTAGTACTGAATAATATGATCTAGAATATATTAATATATATTAGAAAATTTTTAATTTTTTCGTTCTTTGAAAATTTATATAATGTTGGAATTTTTCTTTTACATATTTATGAATAAATGTTTAATAATTACTAACAAATTATCTTCTCATAAAGAAGATAAAATTAAAACAATTTTTTTTTTCAATAATCTTTAAGTATAATCCATAATTTAAAAACGTTTTGTCCCATAACCAAATGAATTCACCCCATTTTTTTATATATATATAAAAACCTAATAAAATTATCATTATCATTAATTTTAATTTGCAAATTCTAATAAATTATTTATTTATTTTTTTATTTAAATATGTTCTTTATACTTTTAATATATGTAGTGCACAATATGAATATAAGTAGATAGTATACGTTAACTTTTTGTTTTAATTATGTTTCACTATTTTATAATTCGTAATAAAATTTTACTATTAATATTTTTATTATTAATTTAAGTTTTTATTAAAATTTTCTTATTAATTTTTTCCGTCATATAACTAAATAAAACATATGTGATAGATATTTTGCAGATAATATATGTGATGTTTTTTATGATCAAGGACAAAATATTAAAATATAGATGAAACTTTATCCATTTGTAGTTAAATTCGAGAATTTGTATATATTTAAACTTTCATTTTTTAGCTTATTATGGATTGATAAATATTCATATAAAATCTACTTTATTATCATATATATAAATTTATCAGACATTAACATCTATTATATTTTATAACTATATTTTTTAATCTATTTTTTCTTATTATATATTTTTACTAAAAATTTCTATTTTTAACAAGTTTTTGCAACTGGGCATTTAGCACGTATGCCTTACTAGTAAAAAAAAAGAAATCATAAATGAAAACAAAACATATTGGAAATCCATAAATAAAAGGGAACAACTGACACAAAGGTGACGTGGAGAAATGTGGACGAAAAATGTTTGGGAGTGGTGGATGTAGCTTTAACGTTAAAAATCGGGCTATTTGTGGTGGCCTTGTTTGAGGGGAGGTAGGTAAGTGGTGGTGCCATTTGTTCCACGTCCCTTTTCATGGTAGTAGGTAAGGTTAGCCTTTCTGAACTCGTCTTTCCCTTTTCATTATTATCCATATCCTTTGTTACATAAACTAAATCATCTTATCTTATATAATTTTTATAATTTTCTCATTCCATTTTATTCTGATCTTTTGGTCACACAAATCAAATCATGTCATTTTATATAATTTTTATAATTTTATCAAATTTTCACACAGAATATAATAAATAATTCAATATTTTTAAATTATAAAAAAAAAAATTAAAACAATATTTTATTTAACTTTCATTTTTTATCCCGTTTTATCTGTGTAACCAAACGAGACCATCTTTTACGTCCCTCAATTATTATTATTATTATTATTTTTAGAAATATTTTAGTTACAAAAGATTACATAAAAGTAATTTTACAAATTAACATGACTTGATGCGGTTTGTCAAATTGTAAAGTTATTTTTTTTATAAAGCGGGCTAATGAATCATATGAAGTGACGTCTGTTTATGAGTTTATTTTTATGAAATATCTTTATATTTATAGCACTTCTCAATTTTTGTTTTAAGAAATTACCTTATTTCAAGAGATTTATTATGCAACAACTACTATTCACTCTCATACCTCACACCTATAGTTTTTTACACTTATAATTTTTTCATAGAATATAAGGATGTTTTTCATAGAGTATAAAATTATTTTTCATAAAATATAAGATGTAGGGTGATGAATAATAAATAATAAGGAGAAATTTTCAATGGCAAAAAGTTCAGACATTTTAGTGACGACATGGATTTTGGACGACATGGTTCCCCCTATTTAAGATTTGGTTTGGCATTAAAGGTTTTATTGGATATAAAACCTTAGCGAGATGTAAGCTTTACTATTCTTTTTCTTTTAATTTGAAATTATTAAAATTGATATTTTGTACTCTATAACTAGTTTTGATCATCAAATAATAATATTAATAATAATATTCCAATGAATATTTGGCAATAAGTTTGTGTCATGTTATTTTTTTTATATCTTAAAAGTAAGACTAACTAATAATGCCATAAGGAAAATGATAATTGAATAGTATAATGGGTCGATTTTAATGATTAGGATGTAAAATATAAAATTGAAAAATAATGGTAGTGTTCATTCTATATTTTATAATTTTCAATTAAATTTGTTGATGCAACACAAATTAAGTGTTTCATATATCAATTATTTAAGTAAATAATCACTTAAAATATATTACATTATGCTTAAGAAATAATAAAATAGAGGATGAAAAATAATATTTAGTTATTTATCAAATGCAATATTTATTATATATACATTTTAAATAAATGAATAATGTTAGATATAGTCTTATAGTATATAATTTTTGTCCCGCATATTTCTTTTAAAATTATTTTTTTAATAGACAATCTCACTCTTTTTTAAAAGTAATTAACGAGGCTTATATAATATAATTATAAATATTATTTCTGAAAAAAAACTCTCCCTAATTTAAAATCCAAATTTATTTTTTAACATTTAGTGTGGGGCCCATTAAAATTATTAGGCAAATTAATATATATTTATTGATACGTCGATGGTACAAGTGTGTAAGGTGGAACGAACACGTAGGACGGTAGGAGGACTGATATTGGGATTATTGGGGGTTAGGTAGCATGTGAGAGAGCTAACTCCAGAAGACTCTAACGACGCCGTCAGACATAACGGCATTTTCAGGCAGCGAGCTGAAGCTAAGCTACCCATTCCTTTATAAAGCTCAAGCCATCCTGATCCTGCAGACTTTGAGAATATCTAGGATTTGACTTTTCACTAATTTTTTTTTTCTATGATGCAACCTTTTTATTTTTAAATATTATCTATTCAAAAATATTACGACTGCGGAATTTAGACGTGTTAGTTACTCCACCACGTTCATGAAAATTTGACTTTTATTTATTTTATGTTGTCCTGATCGAGATACTTTGAAAATAAAAATTATATACGTCATACTACTATTTTATTTTTACCTTATTTAATAAAATATAACAAATTTATCACTATTTAATAATTATTTATCAAATATTTTTATCATCTAATAATAATAAATATGTTACATCTTATTTAATAGGATAAAAATAGATTGAGAGTGTAATATATAATATTACTTCTTTGAAAATAGGTACTACAGTATCAAATGATAATAAAAAAAGTTTAAAAAATAATATTTGTAGTCGTGAAAGGTGCAAATGTTGCATAATTTTTTTTAAAAAAAATGAATAAATATGAAATCTACATGATAAAAAATTATTTTTTTAGTAGTGGACCATATTCTTTTTCAAACAGATTGCACGACACTTACGCACTCCATAATTATATTTAGCATTACTCAAAAAGTTTGTTTAATGTTATTTATAAAAATATCAATACTAGATATAATTTTAGAATATGCAAGGTCTTATTTGGTTATGGATATGGGATGAAAAATATATTAATAGTAGCGAGATAATTTATAAATAATAATGAAATAGTTTAAGTTAAGATGTTTTATGAGATTTTGAAAAATGAGAGAAAAAGTTAAAAAAATATATTATAAAGTAAAAAAATTATTGTTAAAATATAAATTTTTAATATTATTTTTGTTTTGGTATTTGAAACATTCGAATTGTGTTTTTTGTTTTATTTATAAATTTGAAAAAATTGTAATGATTAGATGAAAAAATAAAAATCTTGAAGTTGAAAAGTATTTGTATTTAAATGCTGTTTGGATATTAAGATGAGATTATTTATGAAACCAAACAGAATCTAAATCTCGTGCATTCTCCTTAAAAAAAAAAAAAAAACCACCATTAAAAGAATATTTTTTTATACAAATTTTATATTTATCTATTTTTTTCGAAAAGAATATACAAAACTTGGAGAAAGAAGATCGTGTAGTATGTTATTTCTCTTACATTAAATTATAGAATTTAGAATCTTCAAAACTCTTAAAATCCGTTAAAGTTGCACTAAGCTTTTGATTTTTCTTAGATTTTGTTCGTATTTAGTACTCATATTAACTTCTTTCACATCATTTGTTTTTAGAGAATTTCCAACAATATTTTTTGACCGAATTCTCCTTGGTATTTATCAGAGTGAATATCTAGTGCTCTTGTATAATTTTTTAAACTCGATGGATCTTCAATGTCATGACCAAAAGGAGAATAATTTGTCACGATCTTACATTAATTCCTTAATTTATTTTTGCATATATGAAGTTATGGTTATGTATATATATTTTCCGATAAAAGGAGAATAATTTCCTTGATCANTATTAAATAGTATGTGGCACATTCATCACTATTAGATGATAAAAAAATATATAATAAATAATTATTTAATAATAATAAATATGTTACATCATATTTAATAAGATAAAAAATAAACTAATAATATGATGTATATAATTTTCCTTTCTAAAAATATGTATTCAAGAATCCGTGTTAGACTTAGATTTATCTATTTAGAATTTCGTACAAATCAGTTTTTTTTTTTTTTTAATTATGTGGAGAAGTAATACTACTCTACCACCAGCCTAGCTAGCGTAAACGTGTTCTAGGGGCCCATATGAAAAGGTAATCAACGTGTTCTTGTGTACGTACACCCGGAACCAAATATTGCAGCAGCTCTGGTATGCCGTAATTAATTCTAGCAGTTTCGAAAACAAGACAGCCTCAAACACAACAATCACTAGATAAGGACGATTCTGTCGTTGTTACGTACGTACACGTACATATATATACATATATATGTAATAAGATCAGAAGTTATAATTTTAAAGAAATTTGATAAAAATAAATTTAAAAATTAACATAATTACATATGATATATTAGATTTATTTTGTAAATAAAATAATTTTATAATCTACCATATAATATTAAACAACATCAATTTATTTTTATAAAATCTTGTTGTGATTAAAGCATTAGATACTATGTATATATCTATCATTATCAAGGAGTAGTTGTCATTTCTCAAACTGAAAAACCAATAAACAAGTACAATTTATGCAAGGAACGTTATCTATTCGATGAGTGGTATTTAATTAGAAATAATTCTCCATAGAATCGTGAAATATATAAATATCGCATAATCATTTTAAAAAAGAGTGAGATCTACATGAAAAAATTAATTAATAAAATTTTATTTTTTATTCAAATTTTTTAAAACGATTATGGGATAAATATATAGACAATGCTACAGCCCCTGCTGGGGGCTCCCGCTGGGGGCTAGCATTATTTTTTTGTGTGTTTTTTTAAAATATATTTTTTATGTAAATTTTTTAATATTTTTAAAAAATAAAATAAATTTAAAACATCATTAAAAATCATTTTTTTAATCAGAAAGTAAAAAAAAAATATTAAAAAATGCTTTTTTAATCACAAAGTAAAATAAAAAATATTTTTTTATAATTTGTTATTTTACTTTATGATTAAGAAAATATTTTTTAACAATATTATGAATTTTTTTTATTTTTTAAAATATCTAAAATTATTAAAAAAATTTATATAAAAAAATTTAAAAAAATATATACATAAAAACACATGCTAGATGCCAACGGGAGTCCCCCGCGGGACATCTAGCATTTTCCTAAATATATTTTCTCTTTAATTAGTGGCTAGCTAGGGCTCGCACGTACATCTAACTAGCAAGTTGACCCGTACCACAAGTTAACATGTTTGGCTGTTTATGATGGAAATTATTACTGATTCTTGTAAAGGAAACTTGCACGTCAAGAAAGAAGAAACAACAAAAGAGACAGCTTTGTGGGTATTTGAACTTGGATATTTCATACGATCAGAATTTGGATAGAGAATATTTGACCCATCACTTGAGGGTCAAAATCTGAAGAATTAGGGTTTATTTTAGCAGGAGATGGGATGAAAATGGCAAGGGCTTGCCTGGTTTTCCACCCTCTATAGAAATTTCATCACATGGGATATTAATATATAAGTAATGATATACACACGATACATTTTCATAATATATTTCATAATAATATTATAAGATGAGGATATTTTTATAAAATAATATTACTTTTATAAGATGTTTTATAAAAACATCCCTAATTTAAAACATAATTATGTAAAATATTGTAAAAAATATTATGTGTAAATAATTTTCTTATTAATATTAGGGTCTTATTATGAAGAAAGTGACATTTTCATTTGACATTATATATGTATATATATGCATATATATGAATAATATTAAGTGCAATTTTTAAATAGATAAATTTTATACAAATCATTTGTAAAAAAATAAATCTCACTAATAGAATATATTTTAAATAAGGTCTATTTTCTTACAAGAATTTATAAGAAATTTATCAATTTAAAATTTGTACAGATCATGTGTTCTATTTGTACGTGTAATTAACTAATCTGATCAGTACCCATCATGCATCTTGTTTGAGTACGTACAGACATGATTGTACGAATTGTCAACAATCAATGGGTCTGAATTTTTCTTCGACGTGGAGAGTTTGCTATGCATACGAACTATGGTTGGTTTGGCTGAGCAGATCAACTAACGATTGGTTCGAGGGTCGTGGAAGGAAGAGGTCGATGTATTTTCAGTAATTAATAAAGTAATGGGATTTTGAACTTTTCTTCGTCATGATCGGGGGGCGTTTAATTAATTAATTGCTTGCATTGAATTGGTTTGGCTAGCTGAAGTACTGAATCTAAACGATCGATTGGCTCGGCTTTTTTGGAGTTGGATGTACATGTATCGATCTACCAACCTTTCAGTAATGAAGTAAAAATGATATCTGACCAAAATTAATTTTGTTCTTATAGTCTTTAAATCTGTTAGTTTTAATTGTATTTATTCAAGACTTCACAAATTTTAAATGGTTAGCAACTTAAATGATAATTATTTAAAACATTTTAAAAGTAAAATTTATATGAAAAAATATTTACATTTTCATTCGTCCTGACTCCTGAATTTTAATTTTTTTTATAGGATTTTGTCTAAAGTGCGGTTTGAATAGTGAGATCAGTTGAGATAAAAATTAAATAAAATATTATTAAAATATTATTTTTTAATATTATTATTTTAAGATTTAAAAAAATTGAATTGTTTATTATATTTTTATATAGAAATTTAAAAATATTATAATGATGCGGTGAAATGAGATAAAATAAAATAAAACACTTATTGTATCCAAATAAAGAGACTTACATATACTATATGTGTATTGCAAAACACTACTATGTCCACTTTATTTGACACCTCTATTTGACTGCTGGTTAAATATGTTTAAAAAATATGAAAAAAATAATAATTTACGTCCAGCAATAAAATTGGGACGGTATAGTAGCTCTACCAATTTGTATTTAGTATTATTTAAAAAAAATAAAAAGAATGATGTACGTATCGTGTGGTTGGAAGAGACGGAAGAGTTTGTTTATCTGAATAGAAGATAGAGGCTAAAGGTTTTTACATCACATACTATCCACGTGATATAAATTAATTTATAAGATTTAATTTTTAAAATTAAATTTTAAAATTAAATTATACTCGTAGATCTTTTGTGATGGAAAGACGAATTCAAATAAAATTATTGATCTGAATATGATACGTATGGAGAAGCAGGTCGCATTTGACATTTTTCACAGCTCACCAACCTGCACTCACCTACTACGCAAAGTGCCTTCTGCGTTTGTAGTTATACCAGTTTCGAGCCGACGTTACATCTGACTCACGCCGTTAACTCCGCTAATCCTTTGTCCACTCCCCTTCGCACATGCTCACCAGAAATTTAAACGCTGTTCCATAGAAGAGCTGCTCGCCTCGCCTGCTTATAAATCACACCCTTCAACCAACTCCACCTCAGCCTCAGCACCATATCAACCCCAACACTCCTGCTCTCTGCCCTCTAACTTCTCTTCTTTCTTCATCACGAAAATGGATCTCCTCCTCTTGGAGAAGACCCTGGTAGCCCTGTTTCTAGCCGCGGTTGTGGCTATAACCATTTCTAAACTCCGTGGGAAGCGTTTTAAGCTGCCTCCGGGTCCCATACCGGTGCCGGTTTTCGGAAACTGGCTCCAAGTCGGCGATGACTTGAATCACAGGAACCTCACCGACATGGCCAAGAAATTCGGGGACATATTCTTGCTCCGGATGGGCCAGCGTAACCTCGTGGTGGTGTCGTCGCCGGACCTGGCGAAAGAGGTCCTGCACACACAGGGGGTGGAGTTCGGGTCCAGGACACGGAACGTGGTGTTCGACATATTCACCGGGAAGGGCCAGGACATGGTGTTCACGGTTTACGGCGAGCATTGGAGGAAGATGCGGCGGATCATGACCGTCCCTTTCTTCACCAACAAGGTGGTCCAGCAGCACAGGTTCGGGTGGGAAGACGAAGCGGCGAGCGTGGTGGAGGAGCTGAAGAAGACTCCAGAAGCTTCGACGACTGGGGTCGTCATAAGGAGGCGTTTGCAGCTGATGATGTACAACAACATGTACAGGATCATGTTCCACAGACGGTTCGAGAGCGTGGACGACCCTTTGTTCGTAAAACTCAGGGCTTTGAACGGAGAGAGGAGTAGATTGGCCCAGAGCTTTGAATACAACTATGGCGACTTCATTCCCATTTTGAGACCCTTCTTGAGAGGCTACCTCAAGATCTGCAAGGAAGTCAAGGAGAGGAGGTTGCAGCTTTTCAAGGATTATTTCATCGAGGAGAGGAAGTAAGTTCACTCCAATTTACTCTAATTTTCCTTTTCTTTTCATATTTTTTTCTTTTACGTCTCATCAGTCCTATTTTTTCCAGGAAAATATATGGATTTCAATAAAAAAAAAAATTGATTAATTTTCGTAAATTTCGAAGCTTTTTAATAAACTAATTAGTGTTAGATTACTTGTCTAAAAAGAATTAACATAGCTTATATCACGAAGTTTAGTTCGATCGTACCCTATTGGTTATCATGAGTAAATAAACAAGTTTTGTTCATGATTTATGGTAGCTTCTTTTAGAAAAGAGTGGGTTTTATGTTAAAAAATTAATTTTTTTTTATATAAATTCTATGTTTATTCATTTTTTTAAAAAGGAGTGTGTCCACGCTTCAACACTCTATAATTGTAAATATTATTTTTTATTTTTTTTATGACAATTTTTTATTTGTAAAAGATAGAATTGTGTATTTAAAGCTAATAATTAGCATTGATCATCAGTTATATATACTTGTCATATTAACAAGTGACGTGGATTTCTTTGTAATGATCGAAGTCAATATCTATACCACATATGATGTTCTCATTCGTGTCTATGTCGATACTTTATAAAGCGATCAATAAAATAAAAAATACGTCAACCTGTAGTCAAGATATTTATTTGGCTAGTTTAACAAGATTTTAAAGAGTTCTTCTCATTACAACTAGCCGTAGATAAAAAAATTATTAAATCTACGGCAGCATACGTGGATGTTTTCGATGTAGCAAGTGGATTTGTAAATAGATATTTTTAAAATAGAAGGATTAATATAAAGAAATTAATATGGTAAATGAACCGTGTGGCAGGAAACTGTCGAGCACAAAGGCAACGGACAACGAAGGATTGAAATGTGCGATGGACCACATTCTGGATGCTGAGAAGAAAGGGGAAATCAATGAAGACAACGTGCTTTACATTGTTGAGAACATTAACGTTGCTGGTAAGTTCTGTTCTTTTATCTGTCCATTTTAACCCATATTAGAATGCCTAATTTCCAATTTACCATCTCTTTCTCTATATAATTGCATGTTCTCGCAAGTCTCATCCTATTAATGCTAAATAAATTAACTTAAAAGTCTATGATTTTGATTCAAGAAAGCTTGGGCTCCTACTTTAGATTTTCTGTAATTTTAAAATATACAAGTCTCAACATTTTATTTAAAAAGGTAGATAAATTTGAGATATAGATAAAAACAAACACTTTTTTAATGACAAATATTAAAAAAAAAAAAAAAAGAATACACGATACTTACATAATTTAAGACTATCATATTTTTGTCTGCTTCCAATTTTCTTAGTATTAGAAAATGAAAAAAAAATCATTTTATTATCCTTGATTACTGTTTATTTGTATTATGATTATTAAATTATTAAAATCATCATATAATAATCAATCATAAAGATTAACAATTTAGATACTTAATAGGATTTTTAACTATTCAAAGTAAATGGAAATACGAATTGTTAAAAAAAATTAATAATAATAATTTGAGATATAAAGTGATTGATCTTTTGAGTTAAAAGACTTGCTTTAACAGTTGAACTGTCGACTATATTTATATTATATAAAAAAAGTGAGAGCCTGAATTTTTTTCCTTATAAAGAATTATCTATTCTGTACGATCTCATCCAAACTGAACATGAAGATGGCTGAATTAATGGAATTGTCGTCGTCCCTTGAATCTAAAGATTTTTCTACTTTTTAGATAATTAAATACTTAAAAATATATCCTATGATAAAGAATAGTGCCAAATCAATGGGATGGGTAATGTCAAAGTTCTGGCCGACTCTATGGACACCTCAGCCCACCAAATCACGCCTGCCACTACTTTACTATTCTCTGTGTTTGATAATTTTCACTCCTCTCTCTTCACTCTTCCATTATAAAATAAGTTTAGGTCCAAAAATACATTATGTATCGAGGATTAGGTCCTCAATTTGTGGACTAAAGTGTGTTAGGTACTTTAGTAGTCAGCTATCAGCAAGTCTTGGGAGTAGGTATGGATTGGGACACCCAAGTAATTGGTTGAACCCCACCAATCATCAACCACCAGCTTGAGGTTGGTGGCAACTCATGACACCTTACCATGGAGGTTAGGTAATTTGGGTGAACAAATCTTGAGCTTGAATCCTTGATCATGAATTTCACATCTTAATTTTGAGAAAAAAGTTATTCTAGAGGAAGCTCGAGAATATTTAAGTATTAAGATAGACGAGTAAATATAAAAAATTATATATTGATCAAATGAGAGTGTATGTTGTAAGACTTTTATTGATTCGTGTAGTTTATGTTGGAGATTTTTTCCTTAGATTTTTTCCCCTTTTCCTACATTTTAAGTTTTGAACATTTTCATTTCTTCAGATTTTCATTTTGCATGGATTACTTGTACCAGATAAACAATTTTATTAACAATGGAAAAATCTTTATTGTTGTGGAACAGCTATTGAAACAACACTATGGTCTATTGAGTGGGGGCTTGCAGAACTTGTGAACCATCCTAGAGTCCAAAAGAAGCTCCAGCAAGAGCTTGATAAGGTGCTTGGACCTGGTGTCCAAGTCACCGAGCCTGACATCCAGAATCTCCCTTACCTTCAGGCTGTGGTCAAAGAGGTTCTCAGGCTCAGGATGGCAATCCCTCTTCTTGTGCCACACATGAACCTCAATGAGGCAAAACTCGGTGGTTATGATATCCCTGCAGAAAGCAAAATCTTGGTGAATGCATGGTGGCTCGCCAACAACCCAGCCCACTGGAAAAACCCAGAAGAGTTTCGCCCAGAGAGGTTCTTGGAAGAGGAGTCCAAGGTTGATGCCAATGGAAATGACTTCCGGTTCCTTCCCTTTGGTGTTGGAAGGAGGAGTTGCCCAGGAATTATTCTTGCATTGCCAATTCTTGGAATCACTTTGGGGCGTATGGTACAGAATTTTGAGCTCTTACCTCCTCCAGGACAGTCCAAGCTTGATACCACAGAGAAGGGTGGGCAATTCAGTTTGCACATTTTGAAACACTCCACCGTTGTTGCAAAGCCAAGATCATCTTAACTCTAGGCCTCTCTCCTTGTGTTTTCTTTCTTGGTTTAATTTTCAATGTGATCAGATTGTTAAAGCTGGCCAAGGTTCTGATTGTCGGATTGAACTGAAAAATGTCTGAATACGCTATGTGTGGTGGGGCATGGAAATGTGTAAATCTGTGAACTTTTGAAGTTGTTTTTCAGAATATATCTGCAAAATAAGTTGGTATTGTTTTTCAATCTTTAAATTTACTTTTATAAAATCTTTTGTATAGAATACAATCTCATCTATTCATGACCCTATTTATAGATGAAAGGACTCTTATTAATTGGTTTTATTTGGTTTCTTGACTGCACTCAGTTGAGTTCGGTTCATATTTAGACCTCTTCTAATATCTAAATATCAAACTCTCAAATTATTAAAATCATCTCAACTTAAAACTTCTTTACACTTGAGACCCACAACCTTCTTCAACTCAACACCTTTTTTACTCGTGAAACCTACAATCTTTTTTAACTTCTCATAAATACATCTAAACTCATCTTAACATCTAAACACATCTAAACTCATCTTAAATGGATCCCACATAATTCATTCCACCGTCTCAATTCACTACTATTAATAGATAATTCAATTAAACTAAATTGAACTCAACATGCAAACGCACCACAAATTTCAGATGCGCACGATCTCAAGTCGGTCATATCCTGTCTGGACTCTGCAACATCCAGTTGCTGGTATTGTCTTGAGGACAACCATCCATGTTGCTTTTTCTTTATTTATAGGTATGAGGAAGTGGACCAGTTTTATCCTTCATTAAATGCCTCATCCAAGCAGCTTTGAGGTCATAACTCCCAACTTGGCAACTTGCAGGAATTGCCAACTGCTTTTTTTGGCCAATAATTTCCATCAACCCACCCAAAAGACAGACAAAAAGGACTAAAAGATGAGTTCATGATATCTGTCGAACACCATTTAATTACATCACATAAGAGTAGTTGGTAAGCAGCTTTAAGAACAAAAAGCTAGCTTTCTAATTTGATTTTGAAGCAATAAAAATAAAAGAAAAGAAAATACTTCGTTTAAGATAAAAATTTCTTTGAAAATAGTGTGCCACCAAACGGATGTCACCCATCAACTGGCAATACAATTCTGATCATTAAAATTGTTTCATAATAAGTGTAACGTCTCGGTGATTATAATTTGGGTACTTGTATTCCAGAAAAATTATGAATTACGACTCGTATATATTAATTTCTTTAAATAAAGTGCTGAATTATAATGTAATACTAGATATAATCTTAGAATGTGCAAGTCCTGCACATTTCATTTGAAAAGTAGGGAATCTATTATTAAAAAATTATTATTATTATTTTTTCATCTGAGTTTCATATTTAACCACTTTTTTCAAAGGAAATGCATACACCTAAGTATATATCATTTATCTGAATTATAGGGAGTTTTCTCTATAAAAATTAACCATTGTAATAGATGTATAAAAATCCTTGCAAAATTATAAAGCAAATAAATTTAATTTCTTCCAAATTTTGGAGTCAGCGTTTATGTTAACTGTATAATTTGGATCGCTAAAGAAACTGCTAGAAACTACATCACTATCCTACCATTATTCTGTTCCTTCGACGCAACAATGTTTAATAACTCTTAGATCAATCATCTAAAAAAAAAAAACTCATTAATTCTTAAATGGCACCATGTCATCAATATAGAATAATGGTAGAAAATTGAAGAAATTAAGGCAAATGCTACCAACCCTTTGAAACGAATCAATGTTTAGAAGAAAATACTCTTAGAAGTTAAAAATGCATTGGACAATTGTCTATGGGAGGGTGAGTCTGTGGGAGGTGCCGTCTATTGACTTGCGACCAAGATTGCTTGAAGGGAAGGGAAGGGAAGGGAAGTCTGTAATTGCACGGGTTTCTATAAGACAACTTCTTTCTCAGTCAAATGCCATTTGACAAGTGCCCCTTAGAAGGGCAGTCTGTCTACCTCAATATCGAGTTGAATCCTGATGCCATTCTTTTCTAGCTGTATGATATGAAAATGGATCTTGAGTTTCAATAATACCATGAACTGCAGGAAGTAAATGGAACAACTCATGAAGAAAATTAAATTCTGCAGAATTCACATGAATTCAGGTCCAGCATTTCAGGATTACATACCCTTGTGGCATTTATTTATCGCGCTCTATTATCCTAGACACTAAATTGCACTTTTATAGAAGCAGCAATCTGGAAAGAACCATAAGTTGACAGTATAAGTTGTATACCACTCACATTCTTAATCCAAGAAATTAAGTCCCTCTAACTAACATAATTCTCTCCCATGTATGAGAATTAATTAGATATGCAATATTTCAATGTGAACCCATGCTTCAGAATGAGTCAAAAATCTCAAAACTATGGGTTTTTATCCAAATATTCTAGTATACTAGAGAACAGTACTCGTTTTCCTGCCACAGTACCTTGGAAGGAATAAAAGAAGAAAAGGAAAATGCAATATCATCCATGGCTTGAAAGCAAATGCCATTGGGAGAAGCATAAACTGCAAATCTCAGATTTTATAAATACAATTGGATGGAGTGGAAACAATCCATTTATCAACTCTGCTCAAAAAAATTAAACTGATCTAAAAACGAAACAGTTGTCTTCATCCAATAACAGTTGCAGATCTTTCCCTTGCACAAGATTATTGAGAGATAGAAAGAAATTGGACAATTAGCATTTAAAAGGAACTGAACGTCCACCATAAGTTCTGAAAAATCAACTCGCAAAGATGCTGTGCCATACCACAATCAAGGTCACAAATTACCAACAGTCACCCAGCATAAGCCCTGCACCTTTCCACACAGGTTGCCACTTCCATTAGCACCCTGCAAGAGGTAAAAATGGAATCCCTCGCATTTGCCTAGCAACCAAACAAGACCAAATTTAACAAAGAATAGAGCAATTAACAAAGATTATGCCTATCAGTGTGAATTAAGTTGGAACCATAACAATGAATCCATGTGTGCTTTTCAGGAAGTTGGAAAAGTCCAGTCAGTTTGAAGGCAGAACCAATTTTATTTTATTTGCGGCTAATTCTTCATACTGGCATGTCATTCTTTTAGAGCTTACTTTCTGCAAACTTTGCCTAATGTGCAAATCCTTCTTGTCCATGCAGTTGTGGAGAACAATATTGCTGAAACCATTCAAAAGCTTGTCACTGTATTTATTCACGAGGCGAGTCATGCTATTGCTTGTAAACTCACATGCGGACATGTAAGAAGCTCTTTTGTTTCCACCTTTTCCCCTTTTCAACTATACGTATTGGTAGCTTTTCTTAACTCTTATGTAATAACAAATTTATAAGCATTAATATTTTAATGAGTCTCTAAATGATGAAGTGAGAGCTGGTTAAGTATAGCTAAGACGACTGTGGGATCACTTTTGGTTAAGTATAGGCAAAACATAGGTCAAGTATGCGTGTCTTTGGACTAGTATATGCATCTAATTTCACATATAGCTCTTCGTTTGACACAAGAAACTGCGTATTCATCACTTATATATGTTGGAGATTTGCCAGGGAACCAGACAATCTATGGAAATTGGTGATTGAGAAGAAATATGGTGGTTTATGGGGGGATTGGTGTACTAGAGAAGTTAGGGGGCATATGGAGTTGGTTCGTGGAAATACATAAGAAGAGGATGGGGGGTTTTTAACTGTTATGTCAAGCTTCAGTTGGGTGTGAGCTCGAGGATTAAATTCTGGAGCGATGTTTGGTGTGGCAATAGAGCTTTACAAGATGTGCATCCTTCTCTCTTCCAGATTGCAAGTGCTAAGGATGCTTAAGTGGCGGAAGCTATGGAGTTATCGGGGGGACAGATCCTTTGGAACATTTATTTTAACAGGGCGGCACAAGATTGGGAAATAAGCACTTTTGAAGAATTCTATGGCCTCATATATTCTATGAGACCAAACAGGGGGCAAGAGGATGTTATGTGGTGGACTCTAGCTGGCAAAGGTACTTTTTCCGTGCGTTCTTTCTATAAGGCCCTTACTCAAGAGTCTAATACTCAGTTTCCTTGGTGAAAGATCTGGAGACACAAGGCACCTCCTAAAGCTACTTTTTTTGTATGGACTGCTTCTTTAGGTAAAATACTCACCACTGATAACTTGAGAAAAAGGAGGATTATTATTGTAGACTAGTGTTGCATGTGTAAAGGAGGGGGAGAGTCTGTAGAGCATCTCCTCTTGCATTGTGATACAGCAAGGATTCTCTGGAATGAGGTATTAGCTCGACTGGATATGGCCTGGGTTATGCCTAAGACCGTGGAGGCAACTATGGCAAGTTGGTCAAACATAAGAGGCAGGCAACCTATTAAAGCAATATGGAAGATGATCCCTTTATGCATTATGTGGTGCTTGTGGCAAGAGCGCAATGAGCGGACTTTCGAAGACCAGGAAAGATCGTTGGAGGAGCTTAAAGTTTTATTTTTTAGAACTCTATGTACTCGGGCCATTGTTGTGGATTTTAATGGCATGACCCTTCATGATTTTCTTACCTCTAATGTGCCTACCTAGTTAGGGCATCAAAGCTGTGTATTGGCTTTGCCATTCTTTGATCAATATAATTTATTTATTTATCAAAAAAAAAAATATATGTTGGATACAGACCCCTTAGCACATAATCACTGCATTTTCTCATTATCCATGCGAATAAGTACTAGTGTTTATCTATGCCATATATCTTATTGCAGAAAAAGCAACTAACAATGGAACAACATACACAATCACAACATCCTTTTCGTAACCCCAACACAGACACAAAAAAAATATAATGAAATTGTAGAAACAATTTGGACGAAAAATCAAATTACCGTGGCACAAATCAGGACTTTGATAAGGGTTCTCTTCCACAAATATGGATGTAGTACCCCTCGAACTCGAATGGCCTTTCGTGTTTGCTCTAGAATCACAGAGAAACAAAGAGATGGAGTAAAGATGGAGAGGTAAAAATGGGAGGAAGTGAGAGAGAGAGGAGCATGCATGGCTATGCCCTAGGAACAGAGAGACGAGCCCTGAGGAGTACAGACGCTACGAGAGACAAACACGGGAGATCGGCTTGAGAGAGGAAGTTGGCTGACTGTGTGTTTCCAAAATCGTCTTGATTCAGTTTGGATTCGCTCAGGGAGCTATTCGCTGCCTGTTGGGGGGGGGGGGAGTGGGAACCGGTTCACTTGTTAGTAACTCGGTTTGCCACCTTAGGTGTAGAGTGTGCATTTTGATATAGGGGCTGATGCAAAGATTATTTCAATCCGAATACAGGTGAAGAATAACGTAAGTGATGAAACTTCATGTTCTGTGAATAGGAAGAAGAAATAAGAAAGAAGAAAATTACCACTGAATTGTTGACTTCTGAAGGATAATTATGATAAGCATTGAACCTCCTCTTAACGTTCTTCACTTCTTCCTGCAATGAGAATTGTAAGAGCGAAGAAAGTTCTGTGAGATAAAACAGAGAGAGAGAGAGAGAATACTAAAAAGTTCTATGAGTATGAGGCATTAAGATGAAGCGACGAGTTAAATACCTCGGAGGGCCGATCCAAGTACAATTTAGGGATGTGAGCAATCTTGGACCAATCCTCTCCCGTCTCGCGCCCGCATCTTGGCAACAATTTGGGACAGTGCTTTCTAATTGTCAACACTTCCAAAGACTTCAACAAACGCATTTCTTCGGGTAACGAAGTCAAACTTGGACAATTAGAAATTTCGAACTGTTGAAGTGATGTCCATTGGCAAATCCAATCTGGTAAGGCACTCAACATGCAACAACTCGAAATCTGGAACTTATGTAGAGTGGTAACATGTTGAAGACCTGACGACAGATGCACCAACTTTGGAAGCCAAATGAAATCCAGAGAGAGGAGGCTTTTAAGGCCTTGCCATCCCATCCCAGCCTCATCATTGTCGCCTAGATCAAGCTTATCACAATGATTAATCTCCAGTTGTTGAAGTCTAGTGAGATATTGTATACCTTGAGACAAAGACTCTAATCTATGGCAGTGGAAAATCTGCAAAGACTCGAGAGAAGTCAAGTTTTGCAGGCCCTTCTCTGGGAGAATCTGTAGATCTTCTATCCTATGTAGTTGTAGACGCTTCAATTTTGAGAGAGGAGCGAATGAAGAAGAGGCAAATATAGAGGAGTCCATATTCATCATCAATGTCTGTTGCATTGGCTTCCAGCTGGCATTAGACAGGACCAACTCTTTTTCAAGACGTGGAAACATAGGCATGGAATCTAGCACAGTGCAATCCGAGATGGATAGCTCTGAAAGGCAAGGAAATGAAGCTGGGAGTGAATGAGGCGGAGGCTCTTCCCTCCACCACCCCTTGAGATTAGGGCAATAATAGAGTTGAAGTTGCTCTAAGGATGGGAAGAATGTCGCAGTAAATATATACTCATAATCACTATCTGACATGTACTCAATATCGTCCAAGTATTTAAGAAACAGACGCTTCAGAGAGGGCAGTTGACTCAATGGTGGCAAACATTGCAGTTTTTTACACTTCGATAATTGAAATTCAACAAGATTTGTGAGTAACAAAAGCCACTGTGGAAACTCCGCACCTTTGTAACCGCTTAATTCAAGCCTTTTAAGATTGCGGTCATGAGGTCTTAAGGCTTCCAATTTTCTTAATTCAGCATCGGCATCATCCCTCCACTCAAATGAATCGTCCCAATATAATTTACAGAACAAATCTTTTCTTTCTCACCCAAATTTGCAGCCTCGTAATCTTCAGCATCATCTTTCCCACATCCCAAATTTCTAATCTGTAAATCACCTCTTAGGTAATTGAGTCCATTTAATTCATTTAGTCCACCACTATGCATGTTGAGAGAATCCAGCTGGGGGGATACCAGGAAGTCTGATAATGACCGAAGTTTAGTCAATTGCCCCAATCCACGTGGCATATAAGTCAGTTTCAAACATCCATTGATGTCAAGATGCCTGAGGTTGACCAATCTTGAAAAGTTTCTCGGCCATTCTTCAAGCCAACTACAATTGCACAGTTTTAACGTCTGCAAATTCTGCAAGCTGGTTATAGAATCTGGTAACTTCTTCATCATGTATATTCCAGAAAGATCAAGATATCTTAAACTCTTCAACTTACAAAACGAGCTTGACGGTAAACCAACTAGGATTCTACTACCCAATTGCAATGCGCGCAACGTTTTGAAGCTTGAAAAAATTGCATCACATTCTGTCATGTCCTGAGGCTCACTGTCACTTGTTGAAAGAAATGTTCGCACTCTACATTTTGCTTTAGAAATTAAACGTGCGAGATATAAGTAATTTTGTATATCGTAACCAACCCATAGATGACGAGTGCTCTTGTTAACATCCTCTTCATATGTAAAAGAGTTTAATGTGGTTACTGACGGTCCAGCAATCAACATAGCAAGATCATGCATGAGGTCATTGATTTTGCAGCTAGTGACTTCACCTGACCAATCTGTTGTGACTTATTCAAAGAAAAATCTCGAAATTAAATCCATAAAGTATTCATGACCAGCATCTTCAAGGCATTCATGTTCTTCATTATCCATAAAGTATTCATGACCAGCATCTTCAAGGCATTCATCTTCTTTATTTAACGACTTTATAAATCCTTGTGCTATCCAAAGATTAATCAATGTTGATTTATCAATCTTGTAATCCTTTGGAAATAAACAACTATAAGCAAAACATTGTTTCAAATGCTGCGGAAGTTGATCGTAAATCAACTTAAGAGTTGCTAAGATGTCTTCTTCTTCATTTAGACGTATTCTTGAAAGTTCATTATTCATAAAAGACAACCACTCCGTTTCTGAATTTTTGAAATACAATAACCTTCCAATTGTTATTATGATAAGAGGGACACCTTCACATTTTCTCACAATCTCCTTTCCCATATTCACAATTCCGTCCTCATCGTCTGGCTCTTGCCCATTTTTAAACGCCATCTGTTTAAATAAACACCATGAGTCATCTTCATCTAAACCTCTCAAGTAATATGGTTTAACTGTGCACATAATCTTGGCAACCTCTTCACTACGTGTAGTTACTAAAATTTTGCTGCCTCTTGCACCATGCTTTATTAGAACTCGTTTCAATTCAAACCATTCTTCAAGTTCACGATCATTGATGCGCACATTATCCAAGACAAGTAGGTACTTCTTACCATTCATTTCTTTTTCAAAAATCGTAGAAGGAAACATTAAAGGATCTAATGTACTTTCTCATTTCTGGCAGATTCTAGGATTTTTCTAACGATTGTTTTGTTCATTCGAACGTCATCACGAGAGACACATGACATGACATTCACCCACATTTTGAGCTGAAAATATTCTCGGATTCTCTCGTGATTGAATGCGAACTGAGCTAGTGTTGTCTTTCCCATACCTCCGGTTCCAACAATCGGAAGTATTGAAACGTTCTCCTTAACATTGGAGTCCAATAAAAAGTCAACAATTGCCTTTTTCTCCTTATCTCTACCAATAAGTACTTCTTCGGGACAAAAAGCATTATGATCCCTCAGCTCCCTATTCTCTTCCCCTGGTATCTTTCCATGGCGTTCCTCTAAATGAAACTTCCTCACGTCGTTTGCAATGTGATCTAAATTGTTTAGAATAGTCTTAATCTTAGGACCCATTCTAAGGTGAAATGCAAGTTGATTCGATTTGGAAAAGAAGATGCACACCTGTTTTGCCTTCTTATTTCGGGTCATCCGAAGAGCTCTGGTGGATAAATCATCCAGCAAGTCGTCCACTTCATATAAGATATCTGTTAACTTCTCGAGCCAGACTTTGACTTCATGGTTCTCGGCTTGTTGCTCCTCCGCAACCAGAAGCACAGGTTGTAATTTAAAATCAATGATGTCCTTCAGCTTTTCAAAATCTTTGACACAGGACCATAATAATTCGAACTTTTTCTCCGTCTGCACGCCCAAATGCTCAATGATTCCAGGAACAAGAATGGAGGGAAAATATTTTGCCATTTCTTAGATGATAAGCGAATAGGCAAATTATGAGTTGATGCAATAATGCACTTGTGATAAAAAAAAAAAACAAATGCTAGCTTTTGATAAAGTTGTCACCAACTCCATGTCATCTTGTCCTTCTTCTCATCGGTTTCAACAGCCCGACGATTTTTATGACTTTGTTCTTATCCTTTAGGCAGTTTGAGTCAGCAACATTAATGATCTTCCATCTATGCCCATGTGTGATTGGTTCTTATTACGGTTTTGTCTTTATTTTTGTGATTTACTTTCCGAGCGTCCACTTCTGTCAGCTTTAAAATATTAGTGCCACTGCGGTCTGGATAAAAATTTTATTAAAATATAGATTTATTTTTCTTTTTGCATACTGTAGAAGAGGAATAAGAATGATGTACTGTTTCGAGTATTTATTAAATATTTTTATTTTATTATCTCAAACAATTAATAAAAATTTGAGAATTTTAACTTCATTTTTCAAGCATTCTTATTCTTTATATATCAATATATTATCTTTATATAAACGAATTGGAAGTCAAAATAAATAGACAAGTAAAAATCTTAAATCCTTATTCTTCTGCTTCTAAAATGTGTCCTTAACAAAAACTTACATTCCCAAAAGAGGATGGGCAAGGAAATTTTTATCTTGGGTGACATAAAAGAGAGCTCTAATTTGTTAGAATCATTTTCCACCAATTTATTTATTATTAAATCATCAATTTCTAATACAAGAATTATATCTTCCAAACTAAACTTTTGATATAATATTAAAGAGAAATATTAGATTTACAAAAGAAATATCAGTTTTTAAATTTACTTTTATAAAATCTCTTGTATCTTCCGATACAATCTCTTGTTTTGATAACCCTACTTATAGATGAAAAGGCTCTTATTAATGCTTCTTTGCAGTGGATATTTTAAGGCTCATTCGGTTTCTTGATTGCATTCAGCTCAGTTGAGTTCGGTTCAGATTTAAATATCTTATAATATTCAAATATCAAATTCTTAAATCATTAAAATCATCTCAACTTAAAATTTTTTTATACGTAAGATCCATAATTTTTTTAATTCAACATTTCTTTACATGTAAAATTCACAATCTTTTTTAACTTTCTATAAAAAGGACTAAAAGATGAGTTCATGATATCTGTCAAACACCATTTAATTACATCAAATAAGAGTAGTTGGTAAGCTGCTTTAAGAACAAAAAGCTAGCTTTCTAATTTGATTTTGAAGCAATAAAAATAAAAGAAAAGAAAATGCTTATTTTAAGATAAAAATTACTCTTGAAAATAGTGTGCCACCAAACGGATGTCACCCATCAACTGGCAATATACAATTCTGATCATTAAAATTGTTTCATAACAAGTATAACGTCCCGGTGATTATAATTTGGGTACTAATATTTCAGAAAAGATGACATTTCTGTCGGTCCAAATGTATTAATTCACAGAAAAGAATATTTGTTTAGTGATATACGTACGTGTGCATCACCACGTCATCCACTTATATTGTTACAGCTCGACATAAAAAAATTATGAATTACGACTCTTATATATTAATTTCTTTAGACAAAGTGCTGAATTATGATGTAATATTAGATATAATCTTAAGATGTATAAGCTCTGTACACTTCATTTGAAAAGTATAGAATCTACTATTAAAAAGTTAATTAATTATTATTTTTTCATGTGAGTCCTATATTTAACCATTTTTTTAAAAAGAAATATACGTGTCTTGCACACATAAGACTGTAAATATCATTTATCTGAATTATAGGAAGTTGTCTCTATAAAAGTTAACCATTGTTCTAGATGTATAAAAATCCTTGCAAAATTAACCATTGTACTGGAGTCAGCATTTATGTTACCTGTATAATTTGGATCGCTAAAGAAACTGCTAGAAACTACATCACTATCCTACCATTATTCTGCTCTGTCGACGTGACAATGTTTAATAACTCTTAAATGGCACCATGTCATCAATATAGAATAATGGTAGAAAATCGAAGAAATTAAGCCAAATTCTACCAACCCTTTGAAAAAAATTAACGTTTCGAAGAAAATACTCTTAGAAGTTAAAAATGCATTGGACAATTGTCTATGGTTGGGTGAGACTGTGGGAGGTGCCGTCTTTTGACTTGCGAACAAGATTGCTTGAAGGGAAGGGAAGGGAAGTCTGTAATTGCATGGGTTTCTGTAAGGTTGGATCCAGTACCAAGACAACTTTCTCAGGAAATAATGCAGCTACTACTCTAGGGGTTTGGGGTATCATGTCCCACGAGTATAATGCCATTTGACAAGTGCCCCCTAGAAGGGCAGTCTGTCTACCTCAATATCGAGTTGAATCCTGATGCCATTCTTTTCTAGCTGTATGATATGAAAATGGATCTTCAGTTCCAATAAATACCATGGACTGCAGGAAGTAAATGGAACAACTCTTGAAGAAAATTAAATTCTGCAGAATTCACATGAATTCAGGTCCAGCATTTCAAGATTTATTTATCGCGTTCTATTATCCTAGACACTAAATTTGAGCAGAAAGTAAAGAATCATTATTCATCTAAGACACTAAATTTGGGTAGGCAATAGTTGTTACTCCCATTAGAAGAGCATAAGCACTATAAAACGTTTTGTATCTCAATCACTTCTTTTTTGACAAAAAATCTTTTAAGTAAACCAAACAGGCTTTCCTGCCAGCTTCCTAGTTGAAAAACTTCATTTTCTGTACAACAGCCTACTGCAAGATCATTGGTGGCAGATATCAACTTCGTATATCCTCCACCGTGTGCTCTAAATGACTAAATCTTTCCTGCAAGTTTGGGCATAGGAGGTAGTATTAAGAGAAGTTGCCTTTTTATAGAAGCAGTAATCTGGAAAGAACCATAAGTTGACAGTATCAGTTGTATACCACTCACATTCTTAATCAATGAAATTAAGTCCCTCTAACTAACATAATTCTTAATCTATGAGAATTAATTAGATTTGCAATATTTCGACATGAACTTATGCTTCAGTAGCAGTAAAAATTCTCAAAACTAAGGGTTTTTATCCAAATATTGAGCCATACCCCTTTTTTAGGAAGAGGTCACAACCCGATCATTTTCTTGATATAGCCCTCACTTGTAGCGGAGGACTACCATACGAGAAAACATTTTGTTTTCCTTTGATCTTTTTTATATTAAAAAAAAAAATACAAATCTGTCTCCAAACAGTGCTAGCTAAGATGTTACAAGCCTATCTCTTCAGCTAAACCAAACCATGAAACCACTTCCACATTACTTTGGAAGGGGTGAAAGATGAAAAGGGAAAATGCAATATTATACCAAGAAGTAAATGCCAATGGGAGAAGCACAAACTACAAATCTCATATTTCTATAAATAGAATTGGATTGGCAAGTCCCACGCAATAACAGTTGCCTCCACCCAATAACAGTCTCCACTCGTTCCCTTACACAAGAAAATGAGAGTATTGCTAGGTATAAATCCCAAATAGACAAGTCCCAACAAGCCTTTTGTAAAAATTTGGGTCCCACGAAAAAAGAAAAGTTTCTTCTACACTTTTTTCATGGTGTGGTTCACTTTTTACAAAGGGACTACGCTGGACTCGTCTATTTGGGCTTGTACAAATAATTTCTCTTTAGATAAATAGAAAAAAACTGGACAAAATTAGCATTTAAAAGAAACTGAACATGTACCACAAGTTACTGGAAGAACATTTTTTTTAATCAATTTCTCAACTCAGAAAGATGGTGTGTTATACCACTAATCAAGGTCACAAGTTACCAGGAGTGAGCCAACAGAAGCCCTGCACCTTTCCACCCAAGTTGTCGCTCCCACTACCAACACTGCAGGAAAGAAATGAGAACAGGCGACAAAATGGAATTCACATGCTATTAGCAACCAAACAAGACCAAAATTGATAAAAAAAAAAAGAAGACCAATTACCCTCCCATTCTCAGTGGATTCAGGAACCTAGCAGGAATCAAGTGTAAGCTTTGACAATGACAATCCTCGTAATAGCAACTGTGAAAAAATCAAGCATCAAAACACCAAATGATCTTCCAATGCAAATGCAACAATGCAATTTCATAAATACAATTGGATGGAGTGGAAAGAATCCATTTTATTAAGTGTGTTCAAAAAAATTAAACTGATCTAAAAACAAAACAGTTGTCTTCATCCAATAACAGTCGCCCATCTTGCCCTTGCACAAGATTATTGAGAGAAATAGAAAGAACTTGGACAATTAGCATTTAAATGCAACTGAACGTCCACCATAAGTTATGGAAAATCAACTCGCAAAGATGCTGTGCCATACCACAATCAAGGTAAAAAATTACCAACAGTCACCCAGCATAAGCCCTGCACCTTTCCACACAGGTTGTCACTTCCATTAGCACCTCTGCAAGAGGTAAAAATGGATTGTTGACTTCTGAATTATTGACTTGTGACGGATAATTATAATAAGCATTGAACCTCTTTCTAACGTTCTTCACTTCTTCCTGCAATGAAAATTTTAAGAACGAAGAAAGTTCTGTGAGATAAAAATGGAAAAGAGAGAGACAGAAGTAAAGAATAAGGATACTAAAAAGTTCTACGAGGCATTAAGATGAAGTGGCCAGTTAAATACCTCCGAGGGCCGATCCAAGTACAATTTAGGGATGTGAGAAATCTTGGACCAATCCTCTGCCGTCTCACTCTCGCATCTTGGCAACAATTTGGGACAGTGCTTTCTAATTGTCAACACTTCCAAAGACTTCAACAAACGCATTTCTTCGGGCAGTGAAGTCAAACTAGGACAATTAGAAATTTCCAACTGTTGAAGTGATGTCCATTGGCAAAACCAATCTGGTAAGGCCCTCAACCTGCAACAACTCGAAATCTGGAACTTATGTAGAGTGGTAACATGTTGAAGACCTGAAGGCAGATGCACCAATTTTGGAAGCCCAACGAAATCCAGAGAGAGGAGGCTCTTAAGGCCTTGCCATCCCATATCAGCCTCATCATTGCCGCCTAGATCAAGCTTATCACAATGATTAATCTCCAGTTGTTGAAGTCTAGTGAGATGTTTTATACCTTGAGACAAAGACTTTAATCTATGGCAATTGACTATATGCAAAGCCTCGAGAGAAGTCAGGTTTTGCAGTCCCTTTTCTGGGAGAATCTGTAGATCTTCTATACTTTGTAGTCGTAGACGCTTCAATTTTGAGAGAGGAGCGAATGAAGAAGAGGCAAATATAGAGGAGTCCATATTCATCATCAATGTCTGTTGCATTGGCTTCCAGCTGGCATTAGACAGGACCAACTCTTTTTCAAGACGTGGAAACCTCGGCATTGAATCCAGCTCAGTGCAACCCGAGACGGATAGCTCTGAAAGGCAAAGAAATGAACGGAGTGAACGAGGCTCTTTCGTCCACCACCCCTTGAGATTAGGGCAATAATGGAGTTGAAGTTCCTCTAAGGATGGGAAGAATGTCCCAGTAAATATATACTCATCATCTCTATCTGACATGTATTCAATATTGTCCAAGTATTTAAGAAACAAACGCTTAAGAGAGGGCAATTCACTCAATGGTGGCAAACATTTCAGTTTTTCACACTTCGATAATTGAAATTCGACAAGATTTGTGAGGTCCGAAAGCCACCTTGGAAACTCCGCACCTTTGTAACCTCTTAATTCAAGCCTTTTAAGATTGCTGTGAGGATTTAAGCGGTGCAATTTTTTTTCAGCATCGGCATCATCCCTCCCCTCAAATGAATCATCCCAATATAATTTTAGAGAACGAATCTTTTCTTTCTCATTCAGATTTGCAGCCCTATAATCTTTAACATCATCTTTCCCACATCCCAAAATTCTAATCTGTAAATCACCTCTTAGGTAATTTAGTCCACCACTATGCATGTTGAGAGAATCCAGCTGGGGGGATACCAGGAAGTCTGATAATGACCGAAGTTTAGTCAATTGCCCCAATCTACGTGGTATATAAGTCAGTTTGCAACATTCACTGATGTCAAGATGCCTGAGGTTGACTAATCTTGAAAAGTCTCTTGGCCATTCTTCAAGCCAACTACAATTGCACAGTTTCAACGTCTGCAATTTCTGCAAGCTGGTTATAGAATCTGGTAACTTCTTCATCATGTACATTCCAGAAAGATCAAGATATCTTAAACTATTCAACTTACAAAATGAATTTGACGGTAAACCATCTAGGATTCTACAACCCAATTGCAATGCGCGCAACGTTTTGAAGCTTGAAAAAATTTCATCACATTCTCTCATGTACCTAGGCTCACTGTCACTTGGTGAAAGAAATGTTCGCATTCTACATTTTGCTATAGAAACTGAATATGCGAGATTTAAGTAATTATATATATCGTAACCAACCCATAGATGACGAGTGCTCAGCTTGTTAACGTCCTCTCCATATGTAAAAGAGTTTAATGTGGTTACTGACGGTCCAGCAATCAACATAGCAAGATCATGCATGAGGTCATTGATTTTGCAGCTAGTGACTTCACCCGACCAATCTGTTTTGACTTTTTCAAAGAAAAATCTCGAAATTAAATCCATAAAGTATTCATGACCAGCATCTTCAAGGCATTCATCTTCATTTGACGACTTTATAAATCCTTGTGCTATCCAAAGATTAATCAATGTTGATTTATCAATCTCGTAATTCTTTGGAAATAAACAACTATAAGCAAAACATTGTTTCAAATGCTGCGGAAGTTGATCGTAAATCAACTTAAGAGTTGCTAAGATGTCTTCTTCTTCAATTAGACGTATTCTTGAAAGTTCCTTATTCATAAAAGACAACCACTCTGTTTCTGAATGTTTGAAATACAATAACCTTCCAATCGTTATTATGATGAGAGGGACACCTTCACATTTTCTCACAATCTCCTTTCCCATATTCACAAGTGTCTCATTGTTTGGCTCTTGCCCATTTTTAAACGCCATCCGTTTAAATAAATACCATGAGTCATCTTCATCTAAACCTCTCAAGTAATATGGTTTAACCGTGCACATAATATTGGCAACCACTTCACTACGTGTAGTTACTAAAATTTTGCTGCCTCTTGCACCACCCATTAGATGTGGTTTCAAGTACTCAAACCATTCTCCATTATCCAAGACAAGTAGGTACTTCTTATCATAAATTTCTTTTTTAAGAAGGTCAACTAAGGTAGTCATTGGAGCATCTTCTAGTTTCTCATTTTTGGCAGATTCTATTATTTTTCTAGCGATTGCTTTTTCCATATCAAGGTCATCAGAGAGCCGCACCCACATTTTTAGCTGAAAATATTTTTGGATTTTCTCGTGATTGAATGCGAACAGAGCTAGTGTTGTCTTTCCCAAACCTGCGGTTCCAACAATCGGAAGTATTGAAACGTTCTCTTCAACATTGGAGTCCATTAAAAGTTCAACAACTGCCATTTTATCCTTATCTCTACCAATAACTTCTTCTGCACAAAAAACATTATCATCCCTCTCCCTATTCTCTTCCACTGGAATCCTTCCATGGCGTTCATTTAAATGAAGCTTCCTCATGTCGTTTGCAATGTGATCTAAATTGTTTAGAATAGTCTTAATCTTAGGACCCATTCTACGGTTAAATGCAAGTTGATTCGATTTGGAAAAGAAGATGCACACCTGTTTTGCCTTCTTATTTCGGGTCATGAGTTCTTTCCGAAGAGCTTTGGTGGATAAATCATCCAGCAACTCCTCCACTTCATATAAGATATCAGTCAACTTCTCGAGCCAGATTTTGATTTCATGTTTCTCGGCTCGTTGCTCCTCCGCATCCAGAAGCACAGGTTGTAATTCTAAAACAATAATGTGCTTCAGCTTTTCAAAATCTTTGACACAGGACCATAATAATCCGAACTTTTTCCCCGTCTGCGCGTCCAGATGCTCAATGATTCTAGGAACAATAATGGAGGGAAAAACTTCTGCCATTTCTTAGAAGATACGCGAATAGGCAAATTTTGAGTTAGATGTTTGCCGTGAGTAGAATGGATGAGGCGTGGCATATATATATACTAGGAGGAATGAAACGTCCAATGGACGTTTGCCCAGTGGAGAGAAAACATATATACTATTATACACACAATCTGCATAATATTTATAATTATAATACAACGACTTATAAAAATCAAGTCGAACTATGTATATATATTTTTAAAGTATATATGTACAGATATTTCACAAAAAATCATTTTTCAAAATACAGAGACAATCAAAATACTGTTTCACAAAAATCATAATTCATTGTCTTTTTTCCTCCCTTCTCTCTTTTGTTTTTTTTTTTTGCTCCATCAAAAGAGCTCGACCTTCATTGGTTGTTCTAAGGTTTGATCCTTAGAAAAGAAAAATAAGTCTAAGATCCGATCCTTACAAATATATAAAAACGAAAAATTGATAGCAAATGAGAAATAAAAAAGTGAGGAAATTTTTTTAAACAAAGTTAAAACAAATCATGGATTTACATAACTTGAAGTAAACCTAATATAAATTTAACAGAAATGATAGATCCATATAACTTAGTGTTTTATTTAGTTATATAACGGAAAATTTTAATAAGAAAATTTTAATAAAAACTTAAATTAATAATAAAAATATTAATAATAAAACATTATTACGAATTATAAAATGATGAAACATAATTAAAACAAAAAGTTAACGTGCTCTATCTACTTATATTCATACTGTGCCTATATATATCAAAAGCATAAAGAACATATTTAAATAAAAAAATAAAAAAAGATGTTTCTTACAATTTGAAAATTAAAATTAATGTTAATGATAATTTTGTTAAGTTTCTATATAAAAGAAAATGAGGTGAATTAATATGGTTATGGAAGAAAACGTTTTTAAATTACGGATTATACTGAAAGATCATTGAAAGAAAAAATTTGTTTTAATTTTATCTTCTTTATGAGAAGATAATTTGTTAGTAATTATTTAACATTTATTCATAAATATGTAAAAGAAAATTTTCAACATTATATAAATTTTCAAAGAATGAAAAAATTAAAAATGTTCTAATATATATTAACATATTTTAGACCATATTATTCAGCACTACAAATAATGTTAAATCATTGCGTTACTCCAAAGCCAGTTTAGCTTTTAGTATAAGAATATAAACCAGATCATCTTAATTTATTTTAAAAGATTTCATAACATTTTTTAATATTATTAAAACATAAGCACTATAAAAAATAATAACAATGAAAAACATTAATTTATTTAACAGTTTCACATTTGGCTAAATAAAATAGTAATAATGACATATTATATTTTTAAATTATTAAGAAGTTATAATTTATTTCCTTATGAAAATTTTTAATTATACTAAGTAATCTACTATTATTACTCTTAATAGTTATAGTTGGATGCGTATGTTATATATTTGTTATTTTCAAAATAAATATATACTGTGTTAATTTTAAAATTCAAAACTACAGGTAAGTATTAAATAATTTAATCATATATTTTATAAAGTCTCATACTTTACATTTAAAAAAAATTAAATAAACTATAATACATTAGAAACTGTAGATATATCTCAAATAGTGTAATTAATTGCAGTATAATTAATAAACTATTCAATTTATCCGAAAATGAAAAAAAATATTTAAGTTTATTTCTTAATAGATTATTAAACAAAAGTCATTAATAAAATGAAAAAAATTAGATTTATACTAAAATGTAACAACTCAATTCAATTCGATATTTACATAATTTAAAATTAAAGAAAATAAAATGTTGCACAACATTAAAGTTTAATTTTCAATATTTTAGTTTTTTATTAAAATTTTATGAAGACTTGGTATCAATTTAGAAAAAAAATACTATAATCTAACTGTAAAGCTCAAATCAATTTATAACATTACTCATTTTTCACATCTAAAGCCTAAGAGATAGGTTTCGATACGTACAAAAAAATTTACTTTTTTGACTTTTTATTCAACTTTTAATATGCTTAAACATTAAAAAAAAATTCACAATATCATTAAAAATACTTTTTTATAATAATGAGATGAAATGAGATGGATTAATAGTGTTTCTATAAAGTCGGGTAAAATAGGAAAAAAATTATTGAACAGTGTTATACCCATTGCCCAATTCACACAGCCGGTGGTTTGAGCCGCTCGCGGTGGCTAACGACGGCAGGAGAGGAGCTGATATTGGAAGAGGAGGGGCGCCAGACGGTGGCGAAGAGATTAGGCCGGGTGGTGTTGGCCACGCCGGCGTGCGGCGGCGCACTGGAGGGGACGAAGAAACCGATGGGCTGCGGCTTGGATTCCATCGTGGCCGTTAACGGCGGCACGAGAGGGTCTGAGATTTTATGGAGAGGTACGTCGGCCGGAGACGAAGAGAATGGCTGGGGTGGTGTCGGCCACGGCTGCTTTGGGAGGCTCACGGCAGTAGACGAAGAAACGGACTGGGCAGAGGGGAGGAGGGGCTCGCGAGCTGCAGATTCAAGGGGCAAAACGGGAAAAACACCAGGGGTAAAACAGAAATATTGTAATAAAATCAGGGGCAAAGTTGGAACTAAAAATATTAGACGAATTTACTGTAGATAAGCGATTCACGCTTTATATATAAGTAGATATACACACAAATATACAAAGAAACAAAATATGATCCAAGATTTTAGTTGAACTTGGCCAGTAAGAAGAAGCCACGTCGGCCAAATCTTATCTTTTTGACGATAAGAAATGAATGATAGGCACAAGCTTGCCAATGGTATTCACTAATGTCAGTGAAATACAGCTGTCAATGAGATTATTTTTGCTGCAAAAAATTAGGGGTTTGGTCTAGCAAGAGTCAAGAGAAGTAGAAGTTACGTACCAATCAAACTCTTAACTACTAGATGGACCAGCTCTCCCTCTCTCTCAAGATGAGTTTTCTCTCCTTTGTGTAGTCTCCCAGGTTAGGTTGCCTGGGAAACCCCACCTTTCCTTTTTCCATCTACTCTTCCCCACCAACCTTTCATTATTCCAATTTTTCTCACCACCTATCCTTCCTCCATCGACTTTTTCCAGCCATGACTTTCGAAAAGGAAAATTCAAGCGTTGACTCTCTCATAAACTAAACAAAGACACTCACCTGGGATGACATCATACTAGTCCCTGAGAATCAACTGCAAAGATTTCAAACCATGCCTTAATTGGTAAGTTGGTCTCTTCCAAAAAGTTAAACAAGCACACTCTGCACTTATATTCGTGCGGTTTGGAGTTTTGTTCAGGGGTTCACCATCGAAGACTTAGCTCCCAACACCTTTCTTTTTACCTTCCCATCCTCGATTAAGAAAGACAGAGTTTTCTCTCAATGCCCTTGGAACTTTAAGGGCTATCATATGGTTCTTAAAGAATGGCCTCCTGACTTAAATTTGGCAGAAATCGACCTCACCCATTCTGCTTTTTGGATACACATTTACGGTCTTCCCCTTGAGATGATGAACGAAGGTAATGCTGAAAAAATTGGGAAAGTTCTGGGCAATCTCTTAGAAATAGACCGTGCCTTTCTTCCTTGTAATGGGGTCAAGCAATTTCTTAGGATCTGAGTAAAAGTCAACACGGAAAGGCCACTTTTTGAAGGCTTTATTCTTCCTCGTCCCAACAGTCATCCAGCGAAGGTTAGTTTTAAATACGAAAGGCTCTCAAAGTTTTGCTATGGATGTGGCCGACTCGGTCATCTTCTCCAAACCTGTCATATTTACCTTAGTCCAATAGATGAGCCTTTCTTTGGGCCATGGATGAGAGTGGAGTCCCAAGACTCAAGGAGAATGGTACATCTGGAAGAATCTCTTAGGGAGTCTTATCAACCATCCAACCAGGTCTTTCAAATGTTCGATCAAATGAACCACATCCCCCTGTCTCTCCCACCAGTTTGTATCAGAGAACCCCTACCCTCCTCTTTCCCTGAAGGCTCAGGCAACTTCGATCCAATAAGAAAAAATAAAAAAGTTGAACATCTGGAGAAAGGCAAAGCCATCATTGTTAACACTAAAGAAGGACAACTGAAAGAATTTTGCATCAACCAGCTGTTCTCTGCAAGACCAGCTTCGGGCAGATCCAACCTAAAAGATGACACTGTCCATGCAGAAGCCTCTTGCATGATCTCATGCAAACAATCTCAATCTCCATGTGGCGTCGATCCAAGTCCTCAGACAAAACAATCAGTTTCATTTAAGGAGGGCTGCCAAACCTTCAACATCAACACAGTTTTCTCTAACCCACTGACTCTTTAGCCTGCAAATGAATCCTCATTCACCAAGTGTCCCTCTCGATCGCTTCATGGCATACATTGGATTCAGAAGATGTCTCTAATGCCCCTCTGAACGTGGCCTATAACCCGACGATGAATGCTTCTCAAATCAACTCTTTGGATGTCACCCACAACTGGCAATACAATTCTTATCATTAAAATTGTTTCATAACAAGTGTAACGTCTCGGTGATTATAATTTGGGTACTTATATTCCAGAAAATATGACATTTCTGTCGGTGCAAATGTATTAATTTCAGAAAATAATATTTGTTTAGTGGTATACGTACATGTGCATTACCACGTCATCCACTCATATTGTTACAGCTCGACTTAAAAAAATTATGAATTACGACTTGTATATATTAAACTTTAGACAAAGTTATGAATTATGATGTAATACTATATATAGTTTTAAGGTGTGCAAGTCATGCACACTTCATTTGAAAAGTACGGAATCTACTATTAATTTTTTTTTTTTCATATGGATTACATATTTAACTATTTTTTTTTAAAGGAAGTGCACGTATCTTGCACACCTACATGTATGTCATTTCTCTGAATTATAGGAAAATTTCTCTATAAACATTAACTGTTGTACTAGATGTATAAAAATCCTTGCAAAATTATAAAGCAAATAATATTTCTTCCAAATTTTGGAGTCAGCGTTTATGTTAACTGTATAATTTGGATCGCTAAAGAAACTGCTAGAAACTACATCACTATCCTACCATTATTCTATTCTGTCGACGCGACAATGTTTAATAATTCTTAGATCAATCATTTAAAAAAAATAAAAATTCATTAATTTTTAAATGGCACCATGTCATCAGCATAGAATAATGGTAGAAAATTGAAGAAATTAAGGCAAATGCTACCAATCCTTTGAAACAAATTAACGCTTAGAAGACAATACTCTTAGAAGTTAAAAATGCATTGGACAATTGTCCATATGGGAGGGTGAGACTATGGGAGGTGCCGTCTATTGACTTGCGACCAAGATTACTTGAAGGAAAGGGAAGGGAAGACTGTAATTGCATGGGTTGGATCCAGTACCAAGACAACTTCTTTCTCAGGAAATAATGCAGCTACTACTTCAAGGGTTTGGGGGGTATCATGTCCCACGAGTAAAATGCCATTTGACAACTGTCCCCTAGAAGGGCAGTCTGTCTACCTCAATATCGAGTTGAATCCTGATTCCATTCTTTTCTAGCTGTATGATATGAAAATGGATCTTCAGTTTCAATAATACCATGAACTGCAGGAAGTAAATGGAACAACTCTTGAAGAAAATTATATTCTGCAGAATTCACAAAAACAATGTATCGCGTTCTGTTACACTTATTTTCTGTACAACAGCCTACTGCAAGATCAGTGATGGCAGATGAATCTCATGTTGGTAGATATCAACTTTGTATATGCTCCGACGTGTGCTCTAAATGACTAAATCTTTCCTACCAGTTTGGGCATACGAGGTAGTATTGAGAGAAGTTGCATTTTTATAGAAGCAGTAATCTAGAAAGAACCATAAGTTGACAGTATAAGTTGTATACCACTCGCATTCTTAATCCATGAAATTAAGTCCTTCTAACTAACATAATTCTCTCCCATGTATGAGAATTAATTAGATTTGCAATATTTCGACATGAACCTATGCTTCAGTAGCAGTAAAAATTCTCAAAACTATGGTTTTTGATCCAAATATTGAGCCATACCCCTTTTTTAGGAAGAGGTCACAACCGAATCATTTTCTTGATGTAGCCCTCACTTATAGATGAGGAATACCATACAAGAAAACATTTTTTTTTTCCTTTGATCTTTTTTATATTAAAAAAAATACAAATCTGTCTCCAAATAATTCTAAGATGTTACATGCCAACAATGCAATGATTTTGAATTAGAGTAAGACCATGAGGTCATCTCAGATCTTCTGCAGTGATTGAAACTTCTAATGTCTCTTGGTAGTCGATTCTAGAATTCTGACCGTAGCCCCATGCACGAAAGAAAGAAGCAATATTTTATTGTACTTATCCCTCTTGGTTGACTGACAAACAGCGTATAAACTTTTTTGTTGGCACTAAATTTCTGATCAATCTATTTCTAGTGTTCTTAACTTTCGTGAGTTTTACTTCATGGCATGAGTCTTTGGATGAAGAAATAAACAGCTGGTAATTTCCCCTTTCTATGGTGTCAATCATTTTATTTGCTAGATACTAGCAAAAAGTCAGTTGGGGGTGTGATAAAAGGGAAATAAAGATGTTTTATGTACTCTTATTACACTTAATTGAATAAATTGTAGTCGCAAAAAGAGTATTTTGATACACAATGAATCTTAGTTGGACTATTGTTATGTACAATAGTTGTTGACCCATTAAAAAGATAGAATCAGACTAGGTTTGTGGATTAGACAAATGTGGGCTTAAACTCATACTTGTGTATTGCAGAACAAGGCCCACATGGCCCACAAGGCTGACCTAAAGAAAGAATAAGGGAACTCTTAGACTCGGGCACACAGGAGGCAAGAAACAAAAAAGAAAAGAAGAAAGGCGAAACGGTTACAATCTAGATGAAGGAGAATTAGTGGCACAAAGAGAGAAAGTGCAACTAGAAATGGGTATAAAGAGGGGTAGAAACATGAGAGAAGGGTCGGCAGTTAGCAAACAATTTCTATCACTTATTTTATATTTTAGAAGTTTTTAAAAGTTTCTAAGGTTTTCCATTTTGTTGAGATTTGATGTTGATGATAGTAAATTTAGGCTAAATCTATAGCCTGGGTTGTGATAAAACTTTCCTTTGCTCCTTATGTTGGTTGGATTTCTATAGATCTCAATTTATATAGTTCACTATATCTGAAATCAAGTTTTTGTGAATGGACTTCTATTGGATGCTCTCGTTCTTATTCCTATTCTGTTGTTGACACTAGGCACAATAGAATCTTGAATCAATCGAGGTATCTCTCAGCCAAGTGATAAAGTGAAAATTGGTTGATGATTAGTGATAGATTCTTTTAAAGCCTTGATACATGATTTCTGAGTTTATGTTCTTCAAATTGCATTTTGTTAATACCTTGATTGGATTAATAAAAGAAGAGCAGTACCCTGAAATCTTGGTAATATGTGGAGTTAAAAGAAAGTCTGAAATCACAACCTAGGTGTTTGACAAATTGTTTCTACAAAATCTATAATTACTTTAGTGTCCATTTAACTCTTTGTTTACATTAGGGTGAAGTTTAAATTTTAGTTGTTTGTCATGAGTCGATTAGCTTAATTTCTTGAGATTTGAATTACTCTGGTTAAGTCATTTCCTTTCCAAAACTTTCAAAACCAAGGCACTCCAAAATCAACCATACATGTCAATAGCAACTGACCCTTCTTTGTGAATATAACATTTCTTGGTTTATTTTCTTATTTTCATACAAAACTTTTTTCCCACTTAACAAATCATCCAAATTCTTTTCAAATCTTAATCTTCTCAATTTCATACAATTAATTGGTTAGAAATCCTCTTGTCCCTATGGAGATGACCTTGGGTGCTACTTCATATTACAACTAGTACACTTCTGCACTTGGGAGTAATAGTTTGGAAGCCATTAGTACTCCATATTGGTGAAGAAGTTCATAGAAAGACGCTTAAGCGAAGGCAGTCCATTCTTCAAGTGAACTACAACCATCGAGTATTAATGTCTCCAAATTTTGAAATTTAGTTACAGAATCCAGCAACTTCTTCATACCATATATTCCAGAAAGATCTAGATATCTTAGATGCTACAGCTTACAAAAAAGATTCGATGTTAAGAAATAATATGGAATTCTATGCAAGTCTAATGCGCGCAACGACTTAAGACTTGAATAAATTGCATCATGTTCTAACTCATTCGAAAGCTATTAGCCACTCGATAATAGAAATGTTCGTATCCCACTTGCTCTGGAAACTAAAGTTAAGAAAGACGAAAAATCCCAAAAGTAACCAGCTGCTTCATGCCGGGTTCTCTTGTTAACTTTGTCTGCTTTATACTCTAATTTGGAGACTAACGGTCCTACCACTGAGATAGCAAGATCATGCACGAGGTCATGCATTTTGCAGCTAGTGACATCACCCAACCAATCTTTTTCAGCTTCTTGAAAGAATGATCTCCAAAGTAAATCCATGAAGTATTCTTGACCAACATCTTCGAGGCATGGATTTTGATTTGATACTTGATATATCCTTGTGATATCCAAAGATTAATCAATGTTGATTTAACGATCTCATGATCTTTTGGAAATAAACTGCAATAAGCAAAACACTGTTTCTAATGTGGTGGAAGTTGATTGTAACTTAACTTAAGAGTTGGTAATATGTCATTTTCATTTTGAGATATTCTTGAAAGTTCATTATCCTTAAAAGGCAACCACTCTGTTTCTGGGTTTCTCAAGTACAATAGCCTTCCAATTGTCTTGATGGCAAGAGAGACACCTGCACACTTTTCAACAATCTCATTTCCGACTGACATGATTCCTAAATTTTCTAATTAACCATTTCCAAATGCCATTTGTTTAAATAGAGACCATGACTCATGTTTGTCTAGACCCTCTAATAGATATGGTTTACCTGCGTGCATAATCTTGGCAACCATAATATTTTGCTTCATCTGGCACCACCCATTAGCAGTTGTTTGAACTTGAACCATTCTTTAGGATCCTCATTCCACACATCATCCAAGACAAGTTAGTATTTCTAACCATCGATTTCTTTTTGAAGAAAATTGAAAACCTTTTTCGATTATCTCGTGATTGAATGTGAGCTGAGCTACTGTTGTCTTTCCCAACCTCCGATTCCAACAATAGGAAGAATTGAAACGTTCTCTTCGTCGTTGGAGTCCATCAAAAGTTCAACAACCGCCTTTTGATCACCATCTCTACTGATAACTTCTTCGGCATGCACAAAAAAATGAGTATCATCCCTCCTCCTATTCCGTACTGGTATCTGTTAGGACTACATACGAGACAGAAAATAAACCCAGACTATAGAGAGACAAGATTTAAGTGGTTCGGCAACTGCCTACGTCCACTGTTGCTGTGCTTCACTATGAAAACCGAAATTACAAACTCTCTCTGTTTCTGTCACTCACTTCGCACCACTATACACGCTGCACTCACTTCTGTTTTGCATACACTTTGCACATCACAACACTTCTATTTATAGCAACAAAGGGAATGGAAAAGTTGTTGGAGTAGTTGAACAACTTTTGGTGCGAGCCGCACCTTTTGATTTTGGTGCGCCGCACCTTTTGATTTTGGTGCAATGATGAGGCCGGTGCTTGCATGAGACTTTGTCTCTATTCGTAACAATCTCCCACTTGGAGACAAATGAGTCTTCATGTCTTCATAGCGTCACAGCAACTTCAAGTCATGCCTTAAGTATGGAGACCAACTGAAGCTTTACACAGCTTCAGTTTGTCAGCAATAACTACTTTTGTGAGCATGTCTGCTGGGTTCTCTGTTCCTCGAATCTTTTCAAGTATCAGCTGTCCACTATTGAGAAGGGATCGAATAAAATGGTATCGCAACTGTATGTGTTTTGTTCTGGAATGAAAGGCTGGATTCTTTGCAAGAAAAATAGCACTCTGACTATTACTGTGCAGAATACCTTTTTCATGCTTCTTCCTAATTCTTCCAAGAATGACTGCAACCAAATCATTTCCTTCCCTGCTTCAGTTATTGCAACGTATTCAGCTTCTGTAGTTGAGAGAGCAACAATCTTCTGTAACTTAGAAGCCCACGATACAGCTGTATCACCCAGCGTATACACATATCCAGTAGTACTTTTCCTGCTGTCAACGTCACCTGCTAAATCAGCATCTACATATCCTTGTAGCTTTAAACTTGCTTTTGTAAAGCATAGTGACGTATCTGACGAGGCTTGTAGATATCTCAAAATCCACTTGACTGCTTCCCAATGCTGCTTTCCTGGATTACTCATGTACCTGCTCACAGCTCCCACTGCTTGTGTAATATCTGGTCTTGTACAGACCATGGCATACATAAGACTACCAATAGCAGATGCATAGGGTATTATGTTCATGCCTTCTTGCTCTTCTTCCGTCTTTGGCGATTGATCCTTAGTTAGTCGAAAGTGACTAGCTAAGGGTGTGCTTACTGGCTTCGCCTTGTCCATGTTGAACCTTCTGAGCACCTTCTTCACATACTCCTCCTGTGACAGCTTAAGAGTACCATTAGCCCTGTCTCTAATGATTCTCATACCAAGGATTTGTTTCGCAGCACCCAAATCCTTCATCTCAAACTGCTTTGACAACTGCTTCTTCAACTTGTTGATCTCCTCGATGCTTGATCCTGCAACGAGCATATCATCCACATACAAAAGCAGAATGATATAAGAGTTGTCAAAATTCTTTATATAACAACAATGGTCTGCCTGCAGTCTTGTGAACCCATTACTGCACATGAAGTTGTCAAACTTTCTGTACCATTGTCGTGGAGCTTGTTTTAGGCCATACAAGCTCTTCTTCAGTTTGCAGACTAGATTCTCTTTTCCCTTTACTGAGAATCCTTGTGGCTGGTGCATATAAATGTTTTCCTCCAAATCACCATGAAGGAATGCGGTCTTTACATCTAACTGCTCAAGATGTAGATTCTCTGCAGCCACAATTGCCAACACTAGCCTGATCGTGGTCAACTTTACAACTGGGGAGAAAATGTCTGTGTAGTCGACACCTTCCTTCTGCTGAAACCCCTTCACGACCATTCTGGCTTTGTAGCGCTTGCTACCATTGTGCTCTTCCTTGATTCTATACACCCATTTGTTGTGCAAAGCCTTCTTGCCTTTTGGAAGCTTAGTCAGCTCCCATGTCTGATTTGAAATCAGTGAGTCCATCTCATCTTGCATGGCTTTCTCCCACTTGATTGAATCTTCAATTTGTAGTGCTTCATCATAACTTTCCGGTTCACCACTATCTGTTAGCAGAATATAGTGTAAAGATGGTGAGAACCGCTGTGGTGGCCTAATCGTCCTTGAAGATCTTCGAATAACAGTGGGTGGTGTACTTTGTTCGATCTGTGGATCATCATTCTCTTGATCCTCGATCTGATCAGTGTTGACTTGAGTTACATCAAAGTCAACAACCTCAGGCTTCTTTGGCTGCTCCTCAGGTTCAGCTTGTGACCTAGCTTTGTAAAGAACCTGCTCATTGAATATCACATTTCTACTTCTGATGATTTTGTGATTTTTATCATCCCAAAATCGATAGCCAAATTCTTCATCTCCATAACCGATGAAAAAACATTTTCTAGATTTGGCTTCTAACTTGTTACGATCAGTAGAATCTATGTGAACATATGATACACAGCCAAAAACTTTCAAATGAGAAAGTTTTACCTCTTTTCCGCTCCAGACTTCCTCTGGCAGATCAAACTTCAGGGGAACTGATGGTCCCCGGTTAATTAAATAGGCTGCAGTGTTAACTGCATCAGCCCAAAAACATTCAGGCAATCCTGAATTCAGCCTCATGCTTCTTGCACGTTCATTTAGAGTTCTGTTCATGCGTTCAGCTACGCCATTCTGCTGCGGTGTCCCGGGAATAGTCTTTTGAAATCTAATCCCATTTCCAGCACAGAATTCTTTGAACCCTCCATCAATGTACTCTCCGCCATTGTCTGACCTCAGACATTTCAACTTCAAGCCTGTTTCATTTTCAACCATGGCTCTCCACTTCTTGAAAGTGTTAAATGTGTCGGATTTATTTTTCAAAAAATAAACCCATACTTTTCTGCTTGAGTCATCAATGAAGGAAACATAATACCGCGATCCTCCAAGAGAAGTGACTGGGGATGGCCCCCACAAATCTATGTGCACCAACTCCAACTTTGTAGACTTTGGAGTTTTCCCATTTTTCAAGAAACTAACTTTTTTCTGTTTCCCGAAAATGCAACCTTCACATATGTCGAAATCAGTTGATTCCAACCTTGGTAGCTTCCCTTTGGATAATAGTACTTTCATCCATTTTTCACTCATGTGACCAAGCCTTTGATGCCATAGGTTGGCATTTGCATCAGCAATTGCAACAGTATCTCTAATACTTGAAGTCATGTACAAAGTACCTGTTTTTGTGCCTCGAGCTACTACCATAGCTCCCTTCGTTATCTTCCATGTGCCACCGGTAAATAATACCGAATGCCCATCAGTATCAAGTTGTCCTACAGAAATCAGGTTCCTCATGGGCTTAGGAACATGTCGCACCTTTTGTAACAACCATGCATTTCCATTGGGCAGATTGATTCGTACATCTCCCATGCCTTCGATGTCCAATGCTTCACCATCTGCTAAGTACACCTTCCCGAAATTGCCAGTGACATAATTCTGCATGATTTCTCGGTATGCTGTAGTGTGGAAGGAGGCTCCTGAATCCAACACCCAAGATTCAATTTGGCTGTCGACTGAAATGAGTAAGGCATCTTGGAGGTCTTCTGTTGTGGCATTGGCGGATTCATGTCCATTCTTATTCTTTGCTTCCTTGCAATTATTTCTGAAGTGGCCAGTCTTGCCACAATTTCAGCACTGTACTTGTTTTCCGGACCTAGATTTACTTCTGCCTCTTCGGGACTTTGACCTGCCCCGATTTGAACTTTTATTGGCTCCTCTACCTCTCGTCTCGAGGTTTAAGGCAGAACTGGAAGTTGATGCTTCACCTGCATCTTTTCTGCGAACTTCCTCACTAAGAATATGGTCTTGGATATCTTGATATTTCATCTTTGTTTTGCCATAAGAGTTGCTAACAGCTGTTCTCATGGCCTCCCAGCTTTTTGGCAGTTGAGCCAAAGCAATCAGCGCACGTACTTCATCATCAAATTCAATTCCTACTGAGGCCAATTGATTGATGATGGTGTTGAACTCATTCAAATGTTGAATAACTGGAGTTCCTTCTGCCATTCTCAAGTAGAATAGCTTGTACATCAGGTGCACTTTATTGTTGGCTGATGGCTGCTCGTACATGTTTGAAAGAGCCTTTATCAGATCTGCTGTGGTCTTTTCCTTTCCCACATTGTGTGCAACTGATCTTGACAATGTTAGTCGAATGACTCCCAACACTTGTCTATCAAGGAGACTCCACTCTTCATCTTTCATGTAAGTTGGCTTTGTTCCTAGGAGTGGAAGATGTAGTTTCTTCCCATAGAGATAATCCTCTATCTGCATTCTCCAATAGGCAAAGTCTGTACCATCAAATTTTTCGATACCAGCTACTTTAGCTTCCTCTCCAGCCATAACTTTACAATTGAGTCCAAATTTGAAGAAACAAAGATCACCGTTGCGTCCGGAACACTTGAATTAGCTGGAAACGAGTCCGAAATCGTGAAAATCAGATCAAAATTGAGCTTAAACGGGGCAAAACAATTTCTGCCAACCAGAGTGCGACACGTGGCAGGATGACGCGGCTTGGCTCGGCTTGGCTCAGGGAATCGGCTCGGCTCAGGTACTCGGCTCGGCTCGGGGTGGACCGGGTCTGGTTCGGGTCCGGGTAGGGGGACCGGGTTGATCCGTCTTCAACCTCTGGAAGGCGCGTGGGGCGCGTGTGCGCGCGTGTTTGACGGCGTGCGGCGCGTGTGGCGCTTGCGGCTCACTCCGGGCTCCGTTTGAGATGAAAGTTTTACCAGAAATTTCGTCTCGATCTGTGTAATCTAGTGGTACTTCTAAAACTTATTTTGATCAAGTTTCAAGAATGATTTTTAAAAAAAAACTCCGGTCCTCCAACACGCTCTGATACCAGTTGTTGGGACTACATATGAGACAGAAAATAAACCCAGACTATAGAGAGACAAGATTTAAGTGGTTCGGCAACTGCTTACGTCCACTATTGCTGTGCTTTACTATGAAAACCGAAATTACAAACTCTCTCTGTTTCTGTCACTCACTTCGCACCACTATACACGCTGCACTCACTTCTGTTTTGCACACACTTTGCACATCACAACACTTCTATTTATAGCAACAAAGGGAATGGAAAAGTTGTTGGAGTAGTTGAGCAGCTTTTGGTGCGAGCCGCACCTTTTGATTTTGGTGCGCCGCACCTTTTGATTTTGGTGCAATGATGAGGTCGGTGCTTGCATGAGACTTTGTCTCCATCCGTAACAGTATCTCTATATGGCATTCCTTTAAGTGAAGTTTCTTAACGTCCGTAAGTGCATCTAACTTCTCTATAATTGCCTTAATCTTATGACCCGTTTTAAGGAGATATGCAATCTGATTCGACTTGGAAAAGAAGATGCTTACCTTTTTTGCCTTTTTAACACGAGTCATGATTTCTTGTTGTAGAACTTCAGCGAAGAAATCATCCAACAAGTCATCCGCTTCATAAAAATCCTCTGTTAGTTTTTCAAGCCACACTTTAATTGCGTTGTTCTGAACTTGTTGCTCCTCTGCATCTAGAAGCACAACTTGGATTATCGTAACCATATTTATGAATTAAATTGTATCATTTAAGTTATGGAAATAGTTTGTTCTATATATCGATAGAATAACTCAACATTTAAATGGAAAAAATTCTATTTCTAAGCTGAGATGTAAAACACATCATTCATGCTGATGAAATAAAAAGACTTTATTTTTATTATAAGCTTCTAGAGGGAGGTAAAGGAACTATGTATTGAGGAAGGTTCCATAGATCAAGCCAAGACACAAGACTAGATTTTCAACTCATGATTTCTATCCATTACAATCAAATTTCTAGCTCATGAATTCTGCCCATTACAATCTTTCCATTCATTGTAAATTACATCTTTCCTTGTATAGCACAAAGTCTAAGCATAGTTTTTGTATTAGAATACTTGCCTTAAATACTTCTCTTTAACTAGTGTATTTAATTGATTGTATGCATCAATGAGAATTGAGGTGTTTTTCATTGAAACAGTGTGCATATTTTTTCTATATGGTATCAGAGAGCCCTTCCTCTCACGAGCAAATCGATCCAACTCCTACTATTTCTTCCTCCCTAGAATCAAATTCCCCCCATCTCAATACCCAACCCATTTCTTCCACTGAAACGGCACTCATTGCTCTCAATGTCATTGCCCAAATAAATGAAAAGCTCACATCTTCCACATTTCCACAATGGCGAGCTCAGTTTGAAGCTCTGCTTATTGGTTATAATCTCCTTGACTACATCAATGACGTTTCCCCGTGCCCTTCTCCTGTTGGCACATCCTCTTCGAATCTAAATCAAACTCATTGGGTTCGTCAAGATAAACTCATTTTGAGTGCTATTTTGGCCTGTACGTCCACTGCCATTACCCCTCTCATTGCTACCTCCAAAACCTCTCATGAGGCTTGGGAGAAACTTAACCATATGTATGCTAGTAAATCCTAAACCCGTGCCATGCAACTCAAGGAAGAGCTTACCTTAATCCAGCGAGGGAATCACACCGCTCCTGATGACTTGCACGCTGTGAAAGCTCTTGCTGAAGAGATCGCCCTAATTGATCTTCCTATCTCCGATGATGATCTTACCTTGTATGTCCTTAATGGACTCGGCCCCAACTTTAGGGAAATTGTGGCCCCAATTTGAGCCAAGGAAACCTCTTTGGCGTTTGAAGAGCTTCATGATCTCCTTGTGGGTCATGAGAACTACCTGCGGCTGCTGGAGAGTGCAACTCAACAACTAGTTGCTACTGCAAATTACTCTCATCAGCAGAGGAACATGATGAGCTCTCCAAATGGGTCTCAATTCAAGGGCTCATCTAAGGCAAATGGGCCTCCTCGCTCCCAGGGGCAATCTCGCCAATCTACTAGCTATTCCAAGCCGCAAGCCTAACAACAATTCGGGTAGACCCACTCAGAGGCGCTATCAACCAAAATGTCAGCTTTGCGATCAAATGGGCCACATCGCCAAAAACTGTCCCCAATTGCATCCCTCTAAAATCACAATCAGCTATGCTTCTGCTACAAATCAGCATGAAAAAAATGGCTCTTTGACTCTGCAGCCTCTCACAGCATTACTGGCGATCTCACAAATGTATCCATTCATACTGAGTATGATGTAACTGATGAAGTTGTTATTGGTGATGGGTCAGATTTGGCTGTTTTAGATATTGGTTCTTTGGCTTTATACTCACCCAAACGGACTTTTATTTTATGTGACACGCTTTGTGTGCCTAATATAAAAAAAGATCTCATTTATGTTCACCATTTTACCACTCAAAACCATGTTTTTCTTGAGTTTCACCCATCTTTTTTCTTGTGAATGATCAGATCACAAGGCTGACCCTACTAAGAGGTGCATGTGAAAATGACATTTACAATTTTCTAGACTCATTGGTGGTTTCTCCTTAAAAAATAGTGGCATGTGTGCATGAATGGACGTTGATTGATGGATGGCATAAGCGTCGTGGACACCCTTCTCTTAAAACTGTTCAAAATCTTGTCAATTGTTTTTCACTTCCTGTTCACAAAAATAATAAAACGTCATCTTTGTATGACTCGTATTCTATTAATAAAACACATCAACAACTTTTTCGATCTACAACTTTACCCAACCATGCTCCTCTTGATCTTGTTTTTACTGATGTTTGGGGTCCCGCACATTGTCTTGGTCTTGATGGCTCTCGTTGCTATTTACTTTTGGTTGACCACTACACAAAATATATGTAGTTTTATCCCATGCCTGCAAAGTTGTGTGTTCGAAATATTTTTCTTCAATTTAAGGAATTGGTTGAAAAAAGCTTTCGAACTAAAATCAAAAGTCTTTATTCTAATAATGGTGGAGAATTCACTAGTCTTAAATCATTTCTTTCTTTTCATGGCATTAGTCACTACATGACAGCCCCTCACACGCCTTAACAAAATGGCGTCTCCGAAAAGCAACATCGTTACCTTGTCGAAATTGGCCTAACCTTACTTCATGATGCCTCTCTTCCTCTTTCATATTGGCCTCACGCTTTTCAAACCGCTACATACCTCATAAATTGCCAGCCCACCTCTCTCTTTCAAAATAAATCACCTTTTGAGGCCTTGTTTGGACAAAAGCCCAATTATCTCAAATTGAAGAAATTTGGTTGCCTTGCTATCCTCTCACCCGGCCTTATAACACCAACAAACTCCAGCCCAAGTCCATACCCTGTGTTTTTTATGGCTAGTCCCAGACCCAAAATGCGTATTAGTGTCTTGACCCAAAAGTCCAAAGGCTTTATGTCTCACACCACATTCTTTTTGCTGAAGATCGAGCTCTTGCCTCCCTCAAGTCTCTCTCTTCTTTCTCGCACACGCAACTCTCTATGCCTCTCGATGCTCAGCCTCCACCTGCTCGATTGCCGTCGTTTATGCCCTCGCCTGCACTAGTGCTTTCGGAAGGTGTCTCCACCGCGGTCACTGCACCCCTAGGTAACCCATTATCTCTTCCTCCCCTGATTTTTTTTTTCTCCTAATTCTGTTGAATCTCCATTGTTGGTCCCTTGTGAATCTTCCCAACCATCGCCGTGTGTCTCCCCTCCTGCAGATTCCTCATCTTCCTCTTCACATGCTCCCACCCTAGGACAAATTGCTGACTCCCCTTTCCCAAACCCTAGGCCACACCGTATGGTCACTAGGTCTATGAATAACATATTCAAGCCTAAACAACTCAACCTTACCACAAAACATTCCCTTCCTGAAAACTTGGAACCAACATGTGTGACACAAGCTATCTCCAACCCTCATTGGCACATTGCCATGTCTGATGAACTCACTGCCCTTATAAGGCACGAGACTTGGGACTTAGTTCGCCCTCTACCATAGTGTAACTCAGTCGGTGGTAAATGGGTATTTCGGGTCAAGCGAAATGCTGATGGCTCTATTGATCTTTTTAAAGTCCGCTTAGTTGCCAAAGGGTATAACTAACAACCCGAGATAGATTACAAGGAGACTTTCATTCCCGTGGTCAAACCCGCTACCATTCGCTCTGTGTTAACTGTTGCTACTATGAAATGGTGGATTTTGAGGCAAATGGATCATAATAATGCATTTTTGCATGGTGAACACACTGAGACTGTGTATATGATACAACCTCCTGGTTTTAAAGACATTTCCAGACCAGATCATGTCTGCAGACTGCGCAAAGCCACTTATGGCCTTAAACAGGCTCCCCGAGCATGGTACTCTGCCCTCAAAGCATCTCTTCTTGCACTTGGTTTTCTAAATTCCAAGGCTGAGTCCTCCTTGTTTATTTATAACTGTGGCTCTATTACATGCTATTTTTTGGTTTATGTGGATGATCTTGTGATTACTGGGAATGATTCAAAATTTGTGACCTCCATTATTAAGCAACTAGGTGCTCGGTTCTCCTTGAAAGATATGGGCAACCTTCATTATTTTTTGGGAGTGGAAGTCATTCCTACTCCTCAAGGCTTATTTCTGTACAGCACAAATATATTCGTGACTTGTTGTCCAAAACAAATATGGTTGGTGCGAAGGATGTTTCAACTTCGTTATCTACTAGTACATCCTTAAAATTACATGATGGAACAGCTTCTGTTGATAGCATGGAACAGCATGGAACAGCTTCTGTTGATAGCATTGGAGGTCTTCAATATCTTTCTCTCACTCGACCCGATATATCATTTGCTGTTAATAAATTGTCTCAATTCATGCATAAGCCCACAACTACTCACTGGATAGCTGCCAAAAGACTTCTTCAATTTCTCAAGCAAACCATCTTTCATGGCATTCATCTCAAGAAGTCTACCTCTTGGCTTCTCACCACCTATTCCGATGCTATTGGACCAGCAACATTGATGATTGCATCTCAACCTCAGCCTATATCAGCTTTCTTGGCTCAACTCCAATCTCGTGGAGTTCCAAAAAACAGCGTGCTGTTGCTAAATTCTCTACGGAAGCGGAATATCGGTCACTAGACAATGCTGCCTCAGAAACCATTTGGTTACTTACCCTATTTCAAGAACTCGGAGTGTCCTTACAATCAGCACCATTTCTTCTCTATGACAACTTGGCACTACACATCTTAACTTTAAACCAGTTCAACACTCATGCATGAAACATATTCAGATTGATCTCCACTTTGTTCGTGACCTGGTTCAGCATGGAGCTCCTCATGTGCGGCATGTGCATACTCATGATCAACTTGCAGACTTAATGACAAAATCTTTGTCCAGACAATGTATTGAAATACTTCATCTCAAGATTGGACTTGCTGATGGTAGCACAATCTTGCGGGGGCGTATTAAGGAAGGTTTCATAGATCAAGCCAAGACACAAGACCAGATTTCCAGCTCATGATTTCTGGCCATTACAATCTTTCCATTCATTGTAAATTACAACTTTCCTTGTATAGCACAAAGTCTAAGCATAGTTTCTGTACTAGAATACTTGCCTAAAATACTTCTTTGTAACTAGTGTATTTAACCGATTGTATGCATTAATGAGCATTAAGGTGTTTTTTCATTAAAACAGTGTGCAGTGTATTTTTTCTATACTATGAATTTGAAGGATTACAGAAATTTACAGACATGAAGAAATATCATTCAAGAAAACTTGTGTGCTGTGGATTTTGAATACTACATTTGCATCAATTATGGATAGATTACATCAAACAATTCAAAGTGAAGACAACGCTTGAAGGTATCTATGAATTCAACACACCACAAACTAGAAGAAAAATATTCTAATTGCAAATTCATGTTCCGATGAATTTGAAGTTTCTAAACTCGGGTAGGCAACTCCCACCAGCAGAAATCAGCACTCGATACCATTTTGTATCTCCATCATTCTTTTTGTCACAAGCATTTATATGAATCTTCAAAGCAAACCAAGAAGATTTTCCTCCAATTTTTAGCCGGAAATCCTTTCTTTTTTGTACAACATCCAACTACAAAATCACTGATGGCAAACGATGTTCAAGCAAAGCAGTAATACAGAAGTCTCAACCACTTGGTTGCATCATCATGTTGTCATCATCATCTTCATATATGCTCCACCATGTGAACCAAATTAATCTTTCCTGCAAGCTTGGACATATGAGGTTTGCACTTAGAGAGAAATTTTATGTTTTATAGAATTAGTAATCTGGAAAGAACCACAAGCATAATCCAATTACCGTAAAATTTGTCATGCTAACAGAATTGCAAGCACTTATGAAATTGTTGAAGTGGCTGATTTACAGTTCTAACAAAAGTACTCCAATTGAGTCACCCTGCATTAGTTAGGGTAAAAGTACTTCATTAGAAATATTATGGAAGAACATCAATACTAGAAGAAGCTGGATTGTATATATTTTGAAAATGTTGAAGATAGGAAATAGGCAATTAATTAGATATGCAATATTTCAATGTGAATCCATGCTTCAAATGAATCAAAAATCTCAAAACTATGGCTTTTATCCAAGTATTCTAGCATACTAGAGAACAGTACTCGTTTTCCTCCCACAGTACCTTGGAATGAATAAAAGATGAAAAGGAAAATGCAATATCATCCATGGCAAGAAAGCAAATGCCATTGGAAGAAGCGTAAACTGCAAATCTCAATCTTATAAATACAATTGGATGGAGTGGAAACAATCCATTTTATTTAGTGTTACCAAAAAATTAAAATGATCTAAAAACAAAACAGTTGTCTTCATCCAATAACATTCGCCGATCTTTCCCTTGCACAAGATTATTGAGAGAAATAGAAAGAAATTGGACAATTAGCATTTAAAATCAACTGAACGTCCACCATAAGTTCAGGAAAATCAACTCGTAAAGATGTTGTCCATACCACAATCAAGGTCACAAATTACCAATAGTCACCCAGCATAAGCCCTGCACCTTTCCACACAGATTGTCACTTCCATTGGACCATTAGCACCTCTGCAAGAGGTAAAAATGGAATCCCTAACATTTTCCTAGCAACCAAAAAAGACCAAATTTAACAAAGAATAGAGCAATTACCGTCTGATTCTCAGCGGATTCATGAACTAGTACGAATCAAGTGTAAGCTCTAACAGCCACAACATCGGTAATAACGACCACGCAGAACTCAAACGTCAAAGGCACCAAATGATATTCCCACGCAACTGCAGCAATGGAATTTCATAGGATGATGATAATAATAATAATAAAAGAAGTTTATTTTGGGATTGTATTACTTACATCTAACTGTCTTCAGACAGTGACGGCTGCAGTTTGGGGCCATGGGAACCCTTTGTCTCGACAACTCAAGGAAATCATTTTAGATGTCCATCCTTGACAACGACGCCCTTAACTTGACCCCTCTCCTCCTCCTCCTCGATTTCTCAACAACCTTTTTGCCTCTGCCCAGATCACTCCCTTCCTCCCTTTTCTCCAAAGATTCCTCTTTATTCTTCTTTCACCTTCTTGTTGAACAGTGTAATTAATCGTAACAAATGTGCGATTCCTTTTTTTATCCTTATTTTTGGCCGTACCTGTAGCATGACTCTTTTCCTAATACATGTGAAGAATAATGTAAGTGACAAAACTTCATCTTCAGTGAATAGGAAGAAGAAATAAGAAAGAAGAAAATTACCACTGAATTGTTGACTTTTGACGGATAACTATAATAAGCATTGAACCTCTTTCTACCGTTCTTCACTTCTTCCTGCAATGAAAATTTTAAGAACGAAGAAAGTTCTGAGTTAAAACGGAAGAGAGAGAGAGAGAGAGAGAGAAGAGTAAAGAATAAGGATACTAAAAAGTTCTACGAGGCAGTAAGATGAAGCGGCGAGTTAAATACCTCGGAGGGCCGATACAAGTACAATTTAGGGATGTGAGCAATCTTGGACCAATCCTCTCCCGTCTCATGCTCGCATCTTGGCAACAATTTGGGACAGTGCTTTCTAATTGTCAACACTTCCAAAGACGTCAACAAACGCATTTCTTCGGGCAGCGAAGTCAAACTAGGACAATTAGAAATTTTGAACTGTTGAAGTGATGTCCATTTGCAAATCCAATCTGGTAAGGCCCTCAGTCTGCAACAACTCAAAATCTGGAACTTAATTAGAGTGGTAACATGTTGAAGACCTGACGGCAGATGCACCAATTTTGGAAGCCCAACGAAATCCAGAGAGCGGAGGCTCTTAAGGCCTTGCCATCCCATCCCAGCCTCATCATAGCAGCCTAGATCAAGTTTATCACAATGATTAATCTCCAGTTGTTGAAGTCCAGCGAGATACTGTATACCTTGAGACAAAGACTTTAATCTATGGCAGTTGACTACATGCAAAGACTCGAGAGAAGTAAGATTTTGCAATCCCTTCTCTGGGAGACTCTGTAGATCTTCTATACTCTGTAGTCGTAGACACTTCAATTTTGAGAGAGGAACGAATGAAGAAGAGGCAAATGCAGAGGACTGTGCTGTTGAAGTTAAGTAAACTGGCGTACCCATATTCATCATCAATGTCTGTTGCATTGGCTTCCAGCTGGCATTAGACAGGAACAACTCTTTTTCAAGACGTGGAAACATCGGCATGGAATCCAGCACAGTGCAACCCGAGACGGATAGCTCTGAAAGGCAATGAAATGAAGGGAGTGAACGAGGCAGAGGCTCTTTCATCCACCATCCCTTGAGATTAGGGCAATAATAGAGTTGAAGTTCCTCTAAAGATGGGAAGAATCTCCGAGTATACACATCATAATCACTATCTGACATGTACTCAATATCGTCCAAGTATTTAAGAAACAGACGCTTAAGAGAGGGCAGTTCACTCAATCCACGTGGCAAACATTTCAGTTTTTCACACTTCGATAATTGAAATTCAACAAGATTTTGGAGTGTCGAAAGCCACCTCGGAAACTCTGCACCTTTGTAACCTCTTAATTCAAGCCTTTTAAGATTGCTGTGAGGTTCTAAGGCTTCCAATTTTAATTCAGCATCGGCATCATCCCTCAACCCAAATGAATCGTCCCAATATAATAATTTTAGAGAACGAATCTTTTCTTTCTCATACAAATTTGCAGCCCTGTAATCTCGAACATCATCTTTCCCACATCCCAAATTTCTAATCTGTAAATCACCTCTTAGGTTATTTAGTCCATTTAATTCATTTAGTCCACCACTATGCATGTTGAGAGAATCCAGCTGGGGGGATACCAGGAAGTCTGATAATGACCGAAGTTTAGTCAATTGCCCCAATCCGCGTGGCATATAAGTCAGTTTGCAAAATCCATTGATGTCAAGATGCCTGAGGTTGACTAATCTTGAAAAGTCTCTGGGCCATTCTTCAAGCCAACTACAATTGCACAGTTTTAACGTCTGCAAATTCTGCAAGCTGGTTATAGAATCTGGTAATTTCTTCATCATGTACATTCCAGAAAGATCAAGATATCTTAAACTCTTCATCTTACAAAACGAGCTTGACATTAAAACTACTTGAATGCCAGTGCTACCCAATTGCAATGCGCGCAACGTTTTGAAGCTTGAAAAAAGTTGTTCCCATTCAATTTTGACCCAAAGCTCATATTCAAATATCGTTGAAGCAAATGTTGAAAGAAATGTTCGCATTCTACATTTTGTTTTAGAAACTGAATTTTCGAGATCTAAGTATTTGTAAACAACCCATAGATGACGAGTGCTCTTGTTAACTATGTCCCTTTCATATATAATAGGGGAGTTTAATATGCAGTTTACCGACGGTCCTGCAATCAACATAGCAAGATCATGCATGAGGTCATTGATTTTGCAGCTAGTGACTTCACCCGCCCAATCTGTTGTGACTTTTTCAAAGAAAAATCTCGAAATTAAATCCATATAGTATTCATGACCAGCATCTTCAAGGCATTCATCATCTTCATTTGACGACATTATAAATCCTTGTGCTATCCAAAGATTAATCAATGTTGATTTATCAATCTCGTAATTCTTTGGAAATAAACAAGTATAAGCAAAACATTGTTTCAAATGCTGCGGAAGTTGATCGTAAATCAACTTAAGAGTTGCTAAGATGTCAGCTTCATCATTTAGACGTATTCTTGAAAGTTCATTATTCATAAAAGACAACCACTCTGTTTCTGAATTTTTGAAATACAATAACCTTCCAATTGTTATTATGATGAGAGGGACACCTTCACATTTTCTCACAATCTCCTTTCCCATATTCACAACTCCATCCTCATCGTCTGGCTCTTGGCCATTTTTAAACGCCATCCGTTTAAATAAATACCATGAGTCATCTTCATCTAAATCCCTCAAGTAATATGGTTTAACTGTGCACATAATCTTGGCTACCTCTTCACTACGTGTAGTTACTAAAATTTTGCTACCTCTTGCACTATTCAATATTAGAAACCGTTTCAAGCTTAACGATTCTTCACGATCATTGATGCGCACATTATCCAAGACAAGTAGGTACTTCTTACCAGACATTTCTTTTTCAAAAATCATAAAAGGATTCATAAAAGGTTTTGTTACTTTCTCATTTCTGGCAGATTCTAGGATTTTTCTAACGATTGTTTTTTCCATACCAACGTCATCACGAGAGACACATGACATGACATTCACCCACATTTTTAGCTGAAAATATTCTTGGATTTTCTCGTGATTGAATGCGAACTGAGCTAACGTTGTCTTTCCCATACCACCGGTTCCAACAATCGAAAGTATTGAAACTTTCTGCATAACATTGGAGTGCATTAAAAAGTCAACAACTGCCTTTTTCTCCTTATCTCTACCAATAAGTACTTCGGGACAAAAAGCATTACGATGCCTCTTCCTATTCTCTTCTACTGGTATCTTTCCATGGCGTTCCACTAAATGAAACTTCCTCATGTCGTTTGCAATGTGATGTAAATTGTTTAGAATAGTCTTAATCTTAGGATCCATTCTACGGTTAAATGCAAGTTGATTCGATTTGGAAAAGAAGATGCACACCTGTTTTGCCTTCTTATATCGGGTCACGAGTTCTTTCCGAAGAGCTTTGGTGGATAAATCATCCAGCAAGTCCTCCACTTCATATAAGATATCTGTTATCTTCTCGAGCCAGTCTTTGATTTCATCGTTCGCGGCTTGTTGCTCCTCGGCATCCAGAAGCAGAGGTTGTAATTCTAAAACAAAGCGCTTCAGCTTGTCAAAATCTTTGACACAGGACCATAATAATCCCAACTTTTTCCCCGTCTGCGCGTCCAAATGCCCAATGATTCCCTCAACAAGAATGGAGGGAAAAAATTCTGCCATTTCTTAGATGATAAGCGAATTGGCAGATTAAAGACTGTTGAAGTTAGATGTTTGCTGTGAATAGAATGGACGAGGCGTGGCATATATATATACAAATTTACAAAGAAACAAAATATGATCCAAGATTTTAGTTGAACTTGGCCGGTAAGAAGAAGCCAAATCTTATCTTTTTGATGATTAGAAATGAATGGTTAGCCACAAGTTTGCCAATGCTAATCACTAATGTCAGTCAAATACAGCCGTCTTTGCAGCGAATTAGGGGTTTGGTTTAGCAAAGAGTCAAGAGAGTGCTCTAAGTTTGCTCTTTTATTTTATCACTCATTTTTATTGTTCATATATTTATTTTTTTTTATTTTTGTTACTTACTTATTAAGGAATCAATTATTAATATATTGATATTTTTTTACATTTTTTAAAAATATTTAAAAGTGTTAAAAATATGAATAAAAAATATAGAAAAAATTAAAAAGTAGAGTTTTGCCTAGGCGGCACGTTCAGCTGTCATTGCTGGGCGGCAGCACAATTGGACGACAACCTAGCATCACTCTTTAAAAAAATAGTCAGATATTTAGAATATAATTTTTTAATAGAATTTTTATTTTTAGATTTAAGAAATTTTAATTATTTTTTATATATTTTTTAAAAGTTTAGAAAATTGTAATAATTATGTGATAATTAGATAAAAGAGTTAAAAATATTTATATATAAGTAGTGTTTGAATGTTGAGATTATTTGAATGTTGAGATTAGATAAAATGATCTTAACATTTAAACGGGTTCTAAAATGTAGCCAATAAAGTAAAAAAAAAAAAAAGCACACTAGACTTTTGTCTTTTTTTCCCATCAGCCAATTTATCAAAAGGTGTTTCAAAACAATAATTACCCAATATTCAAGGGCAACTACTTACTTTTTTGCATAATAAAAAATTAGTTAATTTTTAAGTATGACCACTCGTATGTGATCTCCCACTCTTGAAAGAGCAAAAGAGGAAGGATTCCCTCTTTCTCATGTACAAAAAGTATTTACTGCAGGACCAATCGCACGGAGAAGGTACCTCAAATATCATTTTTCCAAAGTTCTTTGTTACTCTTTCTTGGTATTTCTTTTCTCACAAATTCCTTTACATCAAGTATTCGACTCAAAAAATAAAAAACTTTACAATGAAGTTTTGAATTCCGTTTTGTTTTGGCTGGAACGACCGGAATTTGTCGTGCCGAAATAGTAATCGGCACAATGTAGATGGGTGTTCCGTTTTGGGTAGAACTCCGAGTGTTTCAACCCATTCCGGCCTAATTCCAGTATTCCGGCTAGAATGGTGATTCCGATCCGAAAGGCAATGAAATGAAGGGAGTAAATGATTTTACATATTTGGTTAATTTTCTTTTATGGTAATATTTATTTTAGTAATGATTTTGTTCCGGATTCATAGCCTAGATATTAGCCATCGTTATGTTATTTCGTATTCTATTGTTTGCCCATGCCGCTTGTCGTCAAAATCTTAGGAATACTCTTTATTGAGACTAGATTCTCTGCATCACATAAAACAACATCAGTTTGTGAATTTACTTTTATATATAAGTTTTTCTATTCATCATCTCTCCATACCATACTTGTTTTTATTCTTTTTTTGTTTTATTCTTTCTAAATTAATTAATTTCTTCTACTTATCATCCGTATACTATATATTTAATAAGAGAAAAAAAGAAAAAAAAGTATAGTTTGTAGTATAAAAATTATAAATAGAATATAAAATGCATAAAAAACATAAAAGCCCGACTTGCTAAAACATAAAAATAAAAATAAAAACCCAACAGTCAAACTAATAGAAGTGAATGTATTAGGATTACTATCCTATTACTGCTTATTTACTAAAAATAACAATAAAAGCCCGAGCCGCCACCCTTTCTGGTTGGTGAGCCCATCTTTTTCTTCTCTTTCTTCTAATTTAAAGCCTTACCAAAAAAGCACGGGTCATATCTGGTGCGCTCTTGACTCTCCGTTGGGCCCCGGCCTACTCTCACCCACACACGTTCTGTTCCATATAAATACATAATTAATGCATGCCACCGCTACGTAATGATATTTCGCAGTTCCAACAACTACAGTCCAACCGATTTAAAAAGAATAAAGTTATTTGTTTCTTCTATTTTATTCCTTCATTTTCACGGTTCATATATTTAATTTTTTTAAATTTTTTTTTATTTTATTTAATAATTAAGAAAGTTATTATTAATGTATTGATTTTTTTATAATTTTTAAAAATGAATAAAAGTGTTAAACAAATATAAATATAAAATATAAAAAAAATTAAGTTAAGTTTTGCCTAGGCGGTATGCCCAGCGGTCATTGCTAGGCGGCAGCCTAGTATCATTCTTTAAAAAAAATAGTCAAATTTAGAATATAATTTTTTAATATAATTTTTATTTTAGATTTTAAAAAAATTTAATTATTTTTTATATTTTTTTTGAAAGTTTAAAAAATTGTAATAATTATGTAATGATTAAATAAAAAAGTTAAAATTTTTATATTTGAATAGTGTTTGAATATTGAGATAAGATAAAATGATCTTAACATTCAAACGGGACCTAAAATATAGCCAATAAATTTAAAAAAAAAAAAAAGCACACTAAATTTTTATGTTTTTTCCCATCAGCAAATTTATCAAACGGTCTTTCATAACAATAATTACCCAATATTCAAGGGGAACTACTTACTTTTTCGCATAATAAAAAATAGGTTAATTTTTAAGTATGACCATCCGTATCTGATGTCCCACTCTTGAAAAAGCAAAAGAGGAAGGATTCCCTCTTTCTCATATACAAAAAGTATTTACTGCAGAGCCAATCGCACGGAGAAGGTACCTCAAACACCATTTTTCCGAAGTTCTTTGTTGTTCTTTCTTGGTATTTCTTCTCTCACAGATTCCTTTACATCAAGTATTTAACTCAAAAAATAAAAAATTTTACAATGAAGTTTTGAATTCCGTTCCGTTCCAGTCAGAATGATTGGAATTTGCCATACTGAAATAGTAATCGGCACAGTGTAGATGGGTGTTCCGTTTCGGGTAGAACTTAGAGTGTTTCGACTCATTCCGGCCTAATTCTAGTATTTCGGCTAGAATGGGAATTCCGATCCGAAAGGCAATGAAATCCAACATAGTGCAACTCGAGACGGATAGCTCGGAAAGGCAATGAAATGAAGGGAGTAAACGATTTTACATTTTTGGTTAATTTTCTTTTATGGTAATATTTATTTTAGTAATGAATTTGTTCCAGATTCTTAGGTTAGATTTTAGCCATTGTTATCTTATTTCGTATTCTATTGTTTAGCCATGCTGCTTTTCGTCCAAATCTTAGGAATACTCTTCATTGAGCCTAGATCTTTTGCATCACACATAAAATAATATCAGTTTGTGAATTTACTTTTATGTATGAGTTTTGTTATTCATTATCTCTACATATCATACTTGGTTTTTTCTTTTTTTAATTTTTTTTTGTTTAATTCTTTCTAAACTAATTGATTTCTTCTACTTATAATCTATATACCATATATTTAATATGAGAAAAAAAAATTAAGTGTAGTGTGTAGTATAAAAATTATAAATAGAATATAAAATGCATAAAAAACATAAAAGCCCGACTTGCTAAAAAATAAAAATAAAAATCCGACGGTCAAACTAGTAGAAGTGAATGTATTTGGATTACTATCTGTTACTACTTATTTACTATTAATACTTATTTACTAAAAGAGAAATACTAGTTTGTCCACCAAACTTGACCGCTCAAGTTGACTGTTGGGTAAAAATTTTTTTTTTTTTTATTTAGTGATTAAGGAAGTGATTTTAAATGTATTGAATTTTTTTTTTATTTTTAAAAAATTTTTAAATGTATTAAAAAATTATAAAAAAAAAAAAAAAAAATTACCTCTGGACGGTACGCCCAGCGGTAAGGGTGAGTTGCCGCCCCCTTACTAAAAATAACAATAAAAGCCCGAACCGCCACCCTTCCTGGCTGGTGGGCCCATCTTTTCTTCTTTTTCTTTTAATTTAAAGCCTTATCAGGTGCGCTCTTGACTCTCCGTTGGGCCCCGGCCTACTCTCACCCACACACGTTCTCTTCATATAAATATATAATTAATGCGTGCCACCGCTACGTAATGATATTTCACAGTTCCAACAACTACAGTCCCACCGATTTAAAAAGAATAATGTTATTTGTTTCTTCTATTTTATTCATTCATTTTGACAGTTTATATATTTAATTTATTTTAATTTTTTTTATTTAATAATTAAAAAAATAATTATTAATATATTGATTTTTTTATAATTTTTAAAAATATTTAAAAGCGTTAAACAAATATGAATAAAAAAAAAAATTTAAGTTTTGCCTAAGCAATACGCCCAACGGTCATTGTTGGGCAACACTCTAGTATTACTCTTTTAAAAAAAATAGTCAAATATTTAGAATAATTTTTTAGTATAATTTTTATTTTTAGATTTAAAAAATTTTAATTATTTTTTATATACTTTGTGAAAGTTTAGAAAATTGTAATAATTATGTAATGATTAGAAAAAAAATTAAAAATATTTATATTTGAGTAGTGTTTGAAAATTGAGATAAGATAAAATATCTTAACATCCAAACAGAGCCAAAAATATAGCCAATAAATAAATAAATAAATAAAGCATACTATATTTTTGTCTTTTTTCCCATCAACATATTTATCAAAAGGTGTTTCAAAACATAATTACCCAATATTCAAGGGCAACTATTTAGGTTTTTGCATAATAAAAAATATCAAATTGACGGTTAATTTATAAGTATGACCACCGTATTCATCTCCCACTCTTAAAAAAGCAAAAGAAGAATCCCTCTTTCTCATATACAAAAAGTACAATTGAGTAAAGAAGGTACCTCAAACACCATTTTTCAGAAGTTCTTTGTTGCTCTTTTTTGGTATTTCTCCTCTCACAAATTCCTTTACATCAAGTATTCAACTCAAAAAATAGAAAACTTTATAAAGTTTTGAATTCCGTTCCGTTATGGCCGGAATGATCGGAATTTGCCATGCCGAAATAGTAATTGGCACAGTGTAGATGGGTGTTCTATTCGGGTAGAATTTTGAGTGTTTCAGTGTGTTCAGATCCATTCCGACCTGATTCCAGTATTCCGGCCAGAATGGGCGGAATGGGCATTCCGGTCGAAAAATTTAAGGCATGTCATTTTTGTAAATAGCTTCAACTGCATGACATTTTTCGTATATCTCACTCCATTTCTACTTCTTTGGTTTCTCCACTGCCTTGTGAACTCAAATACTCAAATCCTTAGATCTAAGTTCCTTTTTTGCTCTCTATAACTTTATCTCCACTCTCTAGAATCCACACTCCAACGATTGGTGTCGCACCTCCTCCACTCCGTCGAAGCACCATCAGCTCATGTTACATTTGGATCTGGTTTGATATTTGCATCTTTTACTCTTTCACAAAACTCTGCTAGCATATCTGTATATTTCAAAAATATATAAGTAGTTATTTGTAAGATTCTGAAATTGTATGGTGAAAGTATGACTTTCGCCTTTAGAGCAAGGTCAAGCTTTCCGACCAAAGCTAGCAAGACTCTAACTTACAGCCAAATGGTGTTGTCTTACAAGAACTTGTATTTTGTATGTAACTTGCTATCTGAGTTAATGTTTTTCCACTCATTCCTTTATCATATAGAGCAAGTCTTTGTTTGTGTGTACTTGATCTCAGCCAACCTTTATATTGATAGCCACCTTAATTCTAGGAGCTCCACAAAACAAGCCACCTTAATTCTAGGAGTTTGTCTCAATTAGTCCACATACTTTTTGTCCATGTCTTCACACGTAGTTGTACGTCTGTATATGTTTGAATGTATGATACACAAATGATGTTAAGGTTTTGCATACAAATTACTCTCTCTTAGTACTTTTAACATGGTATCAGACTAAACCAATCACAACCCCACACCCAGTTTAGCCACAAATAGCTAACTCCTCCAACCCACCCGTCCCTTCCCCTTATCTCCTTCACCCATCAGATTCACCTAGCCTAATTCTTGTCACTGGTCTCCTCACCAGAGACAATTTTTCCAAATGGAAGAAAGCGATGACTCGAGCTTTGAACTCCAAAAACAAGTTGAGTTTTGTCGATGGTACACTCACCCCCTGATCCAAACTCACCAAACTACCCACAATGGAACCAAACCAAAGACATGGTCCTCACCAGGTAGGGGTGTATACCGGCCAGACCGGCCGTCATCGACGTGAACCAGCCGTCTAATGCAGGAACTGGCAGAAACCGGTGGAGAACGGGTAGGCGTGTGGTTGCAGATCCTTGAAACCGTTGAACCGGCCGATAGGGGTTAAACATGTTTTTTCCTTATATATAAAACGACGTTGTTTCACTTAATTTCACTTATTATGTGAAACAATGTCGTTTTTTTTCCTGTCGTTTTAAAAAATAATGAGGAACGACGCTGTTTGCTTTAAAACACCAAATGACATTGTTTCACTTTAGGATTTAATACACTCATGTCCCCCATCCCCCCTCCTTCTTCTTCACTCTTCAGTTCTCACTTCTTACTTTGCCATTTATGGATCTCAGCTCTCTCTTCACCTCTCTGATGCACAGCAGCGGCCACCCACGTCCCACACTGTGGATCTCTCATCTCTCACGTCCCGCAGCCATCTCGCCCTTTCCTTGCTATCCATGGAAAGTTTTGGAACTCCGTGACTGATCTCATTGAGACGCCGCCCATGGAAAGATCTGGAACTCCATGACTTCAGGACTCAGGTAATGGTTTTTAACTTTTGTTAGGCTGTTTGGTAGTTAGAATGAGATCAAAACTTTGTTTGTGGATTGTGTTTGGAGAATGGTGAATTTGGTGATGGGAAATCATCTGGCTGGGAAAATTGATAACCTAACCTATGAATCGATACGGCGCCGACCGTTAAACTCTGGCCGTGCTCTTTCTCCCCGTCAACCAGTTTCAGTCAAGAAAACCTTGTATTTCTAAGTGTCAGTACGGTTTCGGTTTTGGACCAAAACCACACCGATACCTTCGTTTTTTAGCCCTAGCACCTGGATTCTCAACTCCATTAGCCCATCCGTTGCCAATTCTTTTGAATATCCGATCCACGTTCCGTTTGGGTCGATCTTTCTTCTTGATTTTGCCATGGCAACAATGCCTGCATATACCACCTAAAACGAACCTTTTCTTCCCTGCAACAAACCACAAGCATCATCCACGATACTACAACCAGATCAAACAAATTTGGGATGAACTTGGACACTTACAAAGCACCCCTGATCTGAAATGCTCAACAATAGATTGAAGATGAACGGGTCTTCCAATTCCTTATTGGTCTTAATGACTCATTCGACTCCCTTCGAACCCAAATTCTGGCCATGGGTCCTCTTCCATCCATCAGCAAAGTTTTTTCCATTCTCTTCCAAGAAGAACAACAATGTCCTCTTCATCTGACAAATCCTTCCTCAGACACCCTTGCACTTGTTGCTAAATTCTCTAAACTCGGAAGAGCCACCCTCAAGTGCACGGCTTGTGGCCGAGAAGACCACCTTCGAGAGAGGTGCTGGACCCTCATCGGGTACCCACCTGGCCGTGAGCCCCATAACAAGCCATGACCTTCGATCCTTGGCCACCCTCCACCAGTGGCAAACCAGATTCAACTAGGTGGTGGACAGATCCACCTAAACCAACCCCATACCTGGACTATCGTCTGAACTGTACCAGAAGCTCCTCACCTTGCTCGCGCCACCGTCCTCCACCACTTCCTTGTCCCCTTTCCGCCCACTTCGTCGGTAATGCCCTAACCCATCCTCCCTCTATTTTTTCCTTCGATCAGCAACCATCACTGGGTGGTGGACAGTGGCGCAAGCCACCATATGTGTCACCGGCATGATGCCTTCACCAATCTACGGCTCCTCTCTTCCCCGTGCACGGTGCAGCTCCTGAATGCCCTACCCATTGAAGGCCATGGCACCTGCATCCTCTCTTATTTTGTCTAATGTTTCATTCCCCAATTTTCATTTAACCTTTTATCAGTTTCCCAATTTACCCTTCACAATGCCTGTGTCATTTTATTCTCCTCTCACACTTGTTTATTTTAGAACCCACGATCGATGAGGCCGATTGGAGTAAGTGATCTCTACAATGGGCTCTACGTGTACTGGCCTGAACCTTCTCTTGCTTTATCTACCTAGTCTACTGTCAATAAGATCTTATGGCATCAACGTCTAGGCCATCCTTCCTGTTTCATTATTCCTAGTCTTTTTAATTCTCCATGCATTCTCTCTGATTGTGATATTTCAGCTCGATCTAAGCACACTATATTACCTTTTTTTTATTAATAAAATAATTTTTTTTTTCCTTTTAATCACATTTTTTGTGATATTTGGGGAGGCTACCATACTTCTTCTCTGAGTGGGACCCACTATTTTTTCACCATTGTTGTTGATTTTTCACGCACTACTTGGATCTACCTAATGCGTTTTAAATCTAAAGCTACTAATTTAATGCATTTTTTTGCCTTTGTCCAAAATCAATTTAATACTACTGTTAAAATTACTCGCATTGATAATGGACAAAAATTTCTTTCTCACCAATTTCAAACTTATCTTCAGAATCATAGCATTATTCATGAATGTACTTGTGTTGAAACTCCACAACAAAATGGAGTTGCAGAGTGTAAACATAGGCACCTTCTACATGTTGCTCATAGTCTCCGTTTCCAAGCACATCTCCCTTTAAAATTTTGGGGCGATTATGTCCTCATCGATGCATATCTCATTAATCTTACCCCGAGTCACATAGTCCAGAATAAGTCATCTTTTGAAATTCTTTTTAATAAAACACCCAGCTATGATCATCTTTGCGTCTTTGGGTGTCTTTGCTATGCAAAAGCCGTTAGTGCTCACTGCAACAAATTTTTCCCCCGTACTACTAAATGCAGTTTTCTTGCCTATCTCGGCACTCATAAAAATTACAAACTCTATAATCTCGGAGCCACCTTAATTCCAGGAGCTCCACAAAACAAGCCACCTTAATTCTAGGAGTTTGTCGAAATTAGTCCACTTACTTTTTGTCCATGTCTTCATACTTAGTTATATGTCTATATATATTTGAATGTATGATACACAAATGATGTTAGGGTTTTGCATGCAAATTACTCTCTCTTAGTTTTTTTAACACTTTATATTATATATTACATTTTATATATATTTTTTATAAGTATATATTTTATATATGAATATATTGAAGTAATCTTGGCTCTACTTCCTCAAAGGTAAAGAACGATTTGAAGGGGCCAAATGTTATCATAGTTTGGTGCTTGGGTGAATTTCTAAGCTCACTTTTTGCTCTCGCATTTTTTACAATGAAATATTGACACTTTTGCATTTATACCCATAATTGATAGATAGATTATTGACTCGTTCGGAAATGAGCAGCACAAAAGGCTATCCCAAGTGCAGGAGCGTGTCGCGTAGTAATTAGGAACGAATTCCTAGATCGTCTCCACAGGGAAAGTGCTAAAAATAAACTCGTGAAAAATGGTGGGAATATTTACGATGGGAAAATAAAAATAAAAAGTGATGATTTGTACAATGGATGGAAAAGTGCAGTGAAAAGAAAATTTACTGGTCGCAAACCAGATTCATTTTGATTGCTTTGATTGTTTGAGATTGCAGTGAAAATTAAAGAAATTAAAGTGCGAGACTGTGAATTTAAATTGCTGAAAATTAAAGGACTGAAATTTAAATGAGCTGGAAAATTAAATGGCATCAAAATAAATTGCAGAAAATAAATAACAGAAAATTACATGACAATAAAATAAAGTTGCTGGAAATTAAAGTGCAGAAAATTAAAGTGCAGAAAATAAAGGACAGTAAAATAAAAGACAGTGAAATAAAAGTGCAGTAAAATAAAAGTGCAGAAATTAAAAGTACTGAAAAATAAATGACATTAATTTAAAGTGCATAAAAATAAATGACATAAATTAAAACAAAAAAATAAAATAAAAAAGATGGAGACTGCAGATAAAGGAGAACAGTTTGATAACACAGTTGGTCTATTAGGCTCTCAACTGCATCACCAAACTCCTTCACTTCATCTGCATTTTCTCCTAAAAATTCTGCACTACTCCTACACTACTCTATTAAGCTTCTAACATCCGCTCCCTCTTCACTTCGTTCACAAGCCTTATATAGGCATCAGAAGACACTGCGCTGAGCTGTGTCCATGTGCATTCGTTCTGCTTTTCATCAGCCGCCCCTCTTCTTTCTCTTTCTTTTTCTTTCTCTCCACGTTCGGCTGTCTCTCTTCTCTCTTTGTGTTTTTTTTCTTTCTTTTCTTTTCTTTCTTCTTTCTCTCTGTCTCCGCCAGCTTTCTTCTTCTTCCTTTTTCTTTTCTTTTCTTTTCTTTCTTCTTACAGCGTTTCTACGTTCGGCCAGCTCTCCCGCATGCACGTTTCTTCTTTATTTTTTTTCTTTCTTTTCTCGCTGCCCACGTTCTCGGTCTCTCTCTCTTTCTTTCTTCTTCTTTTTTTTTTTTCTTTTTTCTTCCGCAACCTTCGTCGCCCAGCTTCCCGCTCCGTCTCTCTTTCCTTTCTGTTGCAGCATGTCTGGGCTGCTGCTGTGCTCGTGGTGATGCAGAGGAGTCTAGTTGGTAGACGTGCTGCCGTGGCTACAGGTCGGCTGTGGAGGGGCAGTGGCACATGATGCTCTGTTTCGAGTAGGACAGAAGCCTCTCGGGGATGGCTGGGCACAGCTGGGTGCAGTGGCGAGTGGCTGTCCGAACGTATGCATGGTTGTGGAGAGAGTACGTGCAGCTGCATGGAGGAGGTTGGTGGTGCTGCGTGGTGTAGGTGACTGAGAAGAGCTGTGGGCGGTGGTGCATGGTGATGCACTGCAAAGTGCATTGGTGCCGCCGTGTCGTCGGAGATGGCTGTGCATGGGGTGGAGGAAATGACCGCCGGCGTCCTTTGGAGCTGCTGGTGGGCGGAGGACGGCTGGAGCTGCAGCTCGAAGCTGCTGTGGTGAGATGCACTGTTCATCAAACACAGTGCAATCGGAGGTTGAAGATGAAGCCGACGACGTGCCGTTTTCGTCTGTTGACAAAACGGCACATCGTTTAGTCTTAAACGGTGAAATCAACTCAGCGANCACGTCGTTTAGCTCAAACGGCAGAAAACATTTTAGTTCAAAACGACATGTCGTTTTGGTCTGCTGACCAAACGACATGTCGTTTAGTCAACGCAGAAAATAAAAAATAAAAATAAATAAATAAATAAAATAAAATAAAATAAAAATTAGACAAACAAAATTAAATGAAAATAAAAATAAAACTTAGACAAATAAATTAAAATAAAATAAAATAAGATAAAGAAACTAAAACNCAAAACGGCACGTCGTTTAGCTCAGACGGCAGAAACTTATTAGCTCAAAACGACATGTCGTTTTGGTCTGCTGACCAAACGACATGTCGTTTAGTCAGCGCAGTAAATAAAAAAATAAAAATAAAATAAAATAAAATAAAATAAAATAAAATAAAATAAAAATAAAATAAAATAAAATAAAATAAAATAAAATAAAAATTAGACAATCAAAAATAAATAATAATCACATAAGATAAAAATAAAACTAGACAAATAAAATAAAATAAAATAAGATAAAGAAACTAAAATAAATTAAATTAAACAAGAGATGAAAATAAAATATTAAAAGTGTGTTGTGCATGAGAAATTATTGTCCAAATAAATCACAAGTTATAAAATCAAGCATAAACTATGCTTTTAATCAATTTAATTCACAACTTGGATTTATGCCTCTTAATCAATTTATCCATCTAAAACCAATGATAAAATAATAAAACAATTAAAAATTATTGGTTTTAAATAGATAAAATATGCAATTATGCAGCTCAATCAATTATACATTGTGATATCATGTATTAAATGTGACAAAAGTGAATTGGTAGATACTTAGTTTTTAAGACTGGTATGGAGAAGTATTGACATTCTCATGCATAAATGTGTTTTAAGATTTGTATTGATTTTATTTTTGAAACGTAGTTTTTTTATATATGAAAATGCAGTGGTTCTACCCCAACACAACAGCTAGAGGAGGGGTGAATAGTTGTAATTCGATTTTGAATATCTATTTAAAAATATTGTTAAACAATTAATCAATGAAACAAATTACACAAATAATCAACAAATCAATTTGGTCACGAAGTGGAAACTCATTTTAAGAACGTCTTCAAAATCTAAAACCAATCTGGGTGTAAGTCACCATCTCAAATCCACTATAGAAACTTTAGTTTGTTACAACCATTTTAGAAGCACTTACAAAATCTTTATAGTGGCTAAACCTAGCTTGCAAGGCTACGAGTGACCCACTCGATCTCTACACGCATGCAGAACCGAAACTTCGACCTTTCTATAGCTTCCCACAAGAACCTCTCGATCTCTGTATCAACAAACATTCTAGCCAATGAACACTTCCACACCGGTGGACTCAACTATGTTTAATCTTAAGTGCGATATGATATAGATGTATTTTCCAAGAGAGAATCAACTTTGAATGTGGAATGGAGTTTCTCTCAAGTGTTATTGGAAGAGGCTCAATTTTAGTTCAGTTTCTCCACACATTAGGACTGAGCATAAGTTTCCTTCTATACCATCCAAGGAATACGGCGATTAAAACCCTAGTTTAAGTGACAATTCTGAACATTTGCTTGAGCTATGTGTCGAGAGTATGTCGAGTACACAATATACTTTAGAAGCCGCTCGAGCTCCATGTTGAGCTAAAGTTGAGCGAACTCTCTGTCTGGGTTACCGCTCGGGCTCCATGTCGAGCGAGGGTTGAGCAAACCCTCTGTATGAGTTTTGCTTGAGCTCTACGTTGAGCATATGTTGAGTGAACTCTTTGTATGATTTCAGCTCGAGCGCGATGTCGAGCGCCTATCGAGAGAACTCTCTGTATGAGTTCTGCTCGAGCCATGTTGAGCTCACTTTGACCCATTTTCACTTTAACCCACTTCAACATTTGTTACAGCATAATTTTACAAAATTTTTTATAAGAATATGCCAATACACTCATTTTTACATTAACAATATGTATAATTATTTATAAAAATAATTTATCCATATAAAGACTATTCCAAAACGGTATATCGAAATGTACCAGTATGAAAATATTCCGTTCCAATACCTCAACTGGAACGAAATTCAAGATTTTTGTTTCAGGGCTTGAAATTTGTACAAATTATATAAAAAATCAACCAATTCCTTTAGAAATTTAAGCAAACCCAAATCAAAAGTAAAACTCAATTCTAAATCGTTCAAAGAACATATTGCATGAACTATCTGTAAAGGAAATAAAAGTAAGTATAAATTTAGGTTTAACCTTATGATTCTTTAGGAATAATCTTGGGCTTTTTCACTTGGAAGCATTTTGGAATTGTGGGAACGATACAATTCAATATTATATATATATATATGAATGTCTAGCTGGAGCAGACTATCCCGATTGTAATGCAACCTCCTTGCCGATAGGTCACAGAGGCCCTTGGTATGGAGTAATTGGGGCTGAAAACCCTAATCCCGAAATTTTGGGCTGCTTGAAATTTGTCCAGTATTGAAGGTCTGACCTTGGATCATTGACACCCATCACCATGGCCTTGGATCATGACCTTCGAGCTGTACATTGTGGGTCAGATTAGTTGAGAAAGAGGGTAACCGAATGTGGGGAGAAGCAGATTGTAATTAATCATCAAGAGAGTGAGAATGAGATGAAGATAATTTTAGGCTAGAGTTAGCAGATCACCATTTACGAGTATTTGGGAAAATATTTCTAAAGGAGGAGCTTGCCTTAAATGTGATTTGCATCTTGATATTAATATTCTCAATATTGCATTTCCTACAAAGAGTGCGGTTGCATAATATAAGTTGTCACCAGACAATTTCATCACAAGTGAATGCATATCTTATCGTAAAATGCTACTATTTGCAAACTTTTTCTAATGATGTGACTCATGACAAATAAAATGGCCAAAATATAAACATTTTCTGCCAACTTTTTCTTGGTGATGTGAAATTGGTAGCGAAAAAAATTATTTGCCACCAAATAAAATTTGCCATAAAAAATTTTGTACCAAAAACCTCATTGGATCAAAAGTTCTTATTCTTTTCAACTCAAGGCCAGGACATATGACGTACTGCAAAAGGTAAGCCTTGTAGAAAAATGAAAAATAAAAATGGATGAAAATGAATGAAAATTTGACAATATAGTGACACTCTCGCGAGAATATTTGTCCCACAAGTTGGTGACACAATTCGATGATGATCCAGTTGAGTATTTTATCTTGGTACGAATATAAGATTTCCACTACTCAACTCTCATATGCATATTCTTGCAGATCGCCATCAAAGCATGACAAGCCTCTATGTGCGCATGCTTTTATCATTACCTTATTTGACCGCATCCTTTATCATATGTGCTCCCACTGATCACATATAAAAGGTGACTTCATTTCACCAAAAAATAAAATTTAGTGAACATCATTAATTCTCCGTGACTAAATCCATAATCAATATCCCTGTTACAATTGACGACTTCAGCTGAATACATAACACATGTATTGATCTGTGCTGAATTTTTGTTAAGTAATTCCTTAAGAGGCTATTCCTGAGGCTTTCCCTAATTACCTTATCAGTGACATTACAAATTATCAACCAATTATTTGACTCATTAACCTGCACTATAGTTTTATTAAGTACTATTTTTGAGGTTTTCCTTAATTACCTAATCAGTGACTTTACAAATAATTAAAATTTTCTTTCGATATTACCATGAATCCATTTTTTTAGGTGTCCCCAGAATTCCTGATTTATGCATGTCGACCATGAGGTTACTTCACCTAGGCTTCTCTCAACCCCATTCTAGTCACATGTTATCTGAATTTTTCTAGAGACAATCATTTGGTCATTGGATCTAGTACCATCTCGGTCGAGGAAATGAAATTAACATTGACCTTACCTCTCTCCACTATATCTAAAATATAGTGATAATACACATCAATGTATTTTCCCTTGAAACTCTATGTTTCACTTTTTATAAATGAAATGACAGACTGATTATCACGATTTTGTGGATGTACCCAAATTTAAGCTTTCAATAAAGTGTTTCATTCACACCGTATTATTCACTGCAGTACTAAAAGCAATATATTCTACTTTCATAGTAGACTTAGCAACACAACATTGTTTCTTACTCAACCAAGAAACTATTGTTCCACCAAATAGAAATATATATCTACTTGTAAATTCTTCATCATCTACATCACTTCCAAATCAATATCACTATATCCGATTAATTCTAGATCATTGATCCCAAAACACAATTTCATATTTTTGGTACCTTCTAAATATCTTAATATATGTTTCACTGCTTGTCCATCATCCTTACCTAGATTGGATTGATATCTGCTTACCAATCCTACTGAATGACAAATGTCTAGTCTCTTACTTGTCATTTTATATATGAGGCTTCCCATAGCTTGAGCATTGGGAACTTTAAGCATTTTGCTTATTTCCTCCTCATTTTTTGGGCACATACTTTTATTTAAGGCAAGACCTTTGTAAACAAGTGTACCTAGGGATTTACAATTTTTCATAGCAAATCTTTTAAGTACTTTTTTTAAAGATATTTTTCTTGATCTAAATCTAATATCTTTGAATTTCTATCTCTATAAATTCTTATACCAAGAACATAGGTTGCTTCACCCATATCTTTCATTTCAAATTTATATTTCAAGAATTCTTTTGTTCCATTCATCATATCTAGACAATTACTTGCCATTAATATATCATAACATATAATGATAATAATGTTAATTTATTATCATTTTTTCATATATATACAGTGATCTAGTGGACTAATTTCATATCACATTTCCAAAATGGCTTGGTGAAACTCAATTACCACTATCTTGAAAGTCCATATAGTGACACTTCTTCAACCTATAGATTTTTTCTTCATGTCCTTTAATTTGGAATCCTTCTGGTTAAATCATAAAGATATCCTCTTTTAATTCACCATTAAGAAAAGCTGTCTTTACATCTAACTGATGTAATTCATCCTAGCAACAATAGACATAATAATCCTTATGGATGTGAACTTCGCCACAGGCGAATATGTGTCCATAAAGTCTACATCTGGTTGTTGAGTATATCCCTTGACCACTAACTTTGCTTTATACGTTTCCAAACTACTATTAACTTTAAATTTTCTTTTGAGAACCCATTTGCAACCAATAGCTTTTCTATCTTTTAGAAGATCTGTTAACTCTCAAACATTATTTTTATTTATCGATTCTATTTTGTCTTTAATGGTCATAAGGCATTTACCTGAATCGATACTATTGATTGCCTCAGAAAAACTTTCAGAATCATTTTCTAAATTTTTCAAACTGATATTTAGAGCATAATGATCTTGAAATAATATCGATAATCGTTTGGTTCTTTTACTTCCACTGTCTATAACATGAATACCTGAAGATTGATTTTCATTTGAGTTTCTTTTATTTTTATTATTTTGTATCTGAATAATATTATAATTTTCATTGTCAGGCCTTATGTAGATCTGTTGACTCTTTAATCGTTTAATAAATCTATTTGATCAATTGGAGTAATAAGGTTTGTATTTTTTAAGAAAACGACATCTTTACTTTCTACTAATCATTTATCATAATGATAAAATCTGTAGCCACTTCCGTTTTCTACATATCTAATAAACCTGCATTCCTAGGTTTTACTTTTCAATTTATTTCTTAGTGGCCTTGGGATAAGCACTTGTACCCTACAACCCCACACTTTGACGTTACTTAAATTGGGTTTATGTCCCGTCCATATCTCGTATGGTGTAAGAGGTTTTGCTTTGGTTTCAACTCTATTTAATATATATGTTGTAGTTGATAATGCTTCACTCCAAAAATGTGTTGGTTGGTCAGCATATACCACCATCGATCTCGTCATATCAAATAGAATTCTATTTCTTCTTTCTGCAATGTCATTTTGTTAAGGCTTATATGGCATAGTATACATATGTCTTATACCATTCAATTTGTAGAAATCATCCAAATCTTTAAATTCACTTCCACTATCATTATTCAAATCTTTAATGGGCTTACCTAACTGGGTTTCTACTTCTACTTTATATTTTTTAAAATTCTCAATTGCTTCAGATTTATGTTTGAGTAAGTAGATATGCCCACATCTTGAATAGTCATAAGTGAAAGTAGAAAGTATTCCATTCCTCCATGGATTTAAGTTTTAAGAAGTCCAAAAACATTAGAGTGTATAATTTCAAGTAAATATGTGGATTTCTAACTTTTGAAAAAAGATTTACTACTCATTTTTCCTTTGATACATGGTTTACATATATCAATATTATCTGAATTTTTTTGTGGTATTAATCTACTTTTATACATTCTGATCATCTTATTTTTATTTATATGGCTTAATCTTAAATGCCATAAATATGCATATTCAGTAGACACATTCAAATAATCATAAATAGATACTTTATTAATATCAACATTCAGTACATACATATTGTGATCTTTCACGTCTTTCATTGATACATTTCCCTTACTTATTGCAACGGTTCCACATTTAAACTTAATTGTGTAGCCTTTATGATCTAATACATGCACTAATACTAAATTCCCTACAAATACTAGATACATATAATACATCGCTAAATAGAATAATAGAACCATTTACTTTAAATTTACATGTACCTTGTCCCAAGACATCGTAGTATGTGTTGTTGCCCATATACACTCTGTGCTCTCTTGTTTGTTTCTCTTCAAGTTTGACAAACAGATTTCTGTTCCTGCATATATGTCTTGTTTTTGTAGAGTCGACCCACCATGAATCTGACGTTGGTTCCACAAGCATTACTCTTTGAAACTGTCATCGCAATTTCTTTGCTTTCTTGTGCTTTTTCCTTATTAGGACATCTTGATTTGTAATGTCCATTTTTCCCACACTCGAAAAAAGTTTCCAGTAAATGGTTACTTTGTTTCTTTTTCAATAATTTCTTTTTCTTAAACTGTTTTAGCTTCATTTTGTTCTATGTAGAACGCTTGTTTTGAGCCATCAATAAATTGGATGATTCACGATCTCTATTCCTCATCTTCATCATTTCTCCTCAAGTATTAAAAGTATTGGAAGTGAAGTTATTGTTATTTCATTTCTACCATGTGTTAAAGAAGTAACAATATGATCACAAAATAAAGGAAGACTATTCACTATAGTTGTTACTTGCATTTTATCAGTGAGAGGATGACCAGCATCATATAATTCTTTTGCAATCAACTCCATTTCAAGTACATGATCTCCAATGTCATTATTCTCTTTCATACAAGTTCAGTTATACTATCCAATAATAATTATATATAAGTATCCGACCTTAAACCATACTTTGCCTCAACTGCATCCATAATTTTTTTAGTAGTTTCCTAGTCTTCAAATTGAGGAATGATGTGATCATTTATAGAATGAAAAATTAAAACTTTTGCTCATGCATTGTGTTCTTCCCATTTATCTTTGCTTGGTTTGCTGCTCGCACTTCCATTCAGCCCATTTTCTACACTTTAGGATGATTTTGGTATTGTTAATGTGTATAAGGTCTTTTTTAGGTTAGAGAAAAAGTTATCTACATTTTCCAGATAGAAAATTTATTCCATTTAGTTTTTCTATTATTGAGGGATCAATACTTTTCTTTGGTGCCATAAATAATAAACTTTAAAAAAGTTAACAACAAAAAGAGTGTAAAAATAATAAATGTGTTCTATTGTAAATAAATTAAATACAATAGTTCAATTTTGAGATATTAAAATTATTACAAACTCAATTGTAATAATAATCTTTGGATTTAATCCAAGGTGACAACTTCGAAATTCTCCTATTATATTTTATATAAGGAGAATAATGGAAGTGACGTCCCGATCGAGTATTCCCACGAAATTTCCTTGATGTTTCTCACTTTTCAAAGAATTTCTGGCAATAATCTTGACCAACAGGTGCTCTATAATTATTTGGCACGAAATTTGTAGCATGATGGTTTTTGAACGAACCAAATCAGGCTTGAATTGACCTAGAACGGCCCAAAATATCAAATCTAGCCCGTATAGGTTTAGAAAGCCAAGTCAATTGGTTCAGCAGATTCAAACTGAGTCTAGGAGAAGAAAATCAGTCGTTAGTGGCTCGGTCAATGGCACGGTCAACAGCTTGTTTCTTCTCTTCGTTCGAGCCTTGGCTGAGGATGCAGCTTGTTGCTTGGCTTGCAGCTGCATATGATGGGTTGGCTCACGGGCTGGTCAATTGGGCTTGGGACCAATTCTCTATGTGCCCATGGGCTTCTACGAAATGGGTTGGAGGCCTAGCCCGAATTCTAACTGTTTGGATTGAGTTCGTTCCAGATGGAACGGTGTTGTTCGGTTTGGCCAAAATGAAATCGTGTTGCTTCTTACAGACGGCTTCCAATGTTTTCAGAATGGCGTCATTTGATTCCTTACTTGAAACGACGTCGTTCATTGTAAGTTTTGGATCCTAAGACGCGGCCAAAATGACATTGTCGTTTTGGTCGTTTTGTTCCTCACTTGGCTGAATGACAATTTTGTTTAGCCAAGAATAATTTGAATTCTCTTGACTGTTGGTCAAAACGGCACCATTTCGACTAGAGACGTTGTCTTCTTCTTCCTCGCGCACAGACGTTGCAGACTCAGAAAATGTTTTGTCCTGGCTCCGTTTGGTGAACTGGTTGTCGGCGACCAAGGTTGCAACATGTCCTCGACACTCTCAAATCTCGACGGTGGTGATGGACTCTAGCGTCTCACCGAAATACTAACAGTGTGTGTAAATTTATTGGACAGTGCACTGTTTCTTTGTATAAAAAAGTGTCAATAATTTTCTTCAAAATAATAACAACTTACAAGATTTTGAAGATTTCCAGTATACTCTAGGTCTCCCACCGTAATTTGAAAACTTTTTTTCCTTGGATTCGAAAGTCTCCGAAGATAATTGTAATATGCAAGTGTAGTTGTCAAACCAAGCACTTGAAGTGCTATTGCTCGTCTTCTTAATGACAAAATTAAACCCTCTATCATAGCCAGACTCTTGCATTGTAGAAAAATGAAGAACAAAAATGGACGAAAATCGAATGGAAACTTGACAATATGGTGACACTTTTGTGAATGTATTTGTCCCACAAGTTGGTGATGGACAAAGGGGAATTGAGTGCCTTCATTGTGCACCAAAGGCCCTTATTTATAGGCCATGAGGCACTGGTTGGTAAGGAGCACAACTATTGATAAGACAATGGTTGGCAAATGACACAACAATTAACAAGTGACACAACCTTTTGACTAAATTAAAAGGTTGTGTCTCTTGACACTTCCTCAACCATCCCCCCATGGGAACCATCACCATGGAGGGGGTGCTATTCCAAGAGGCACAGCGTTAGGTGATCACACCTTTTAGAATTACAAGCCTAAAAGCTATATTAGTCAGTCGGACATCAGGCAAATAACAAAAATAGTTAATATATTGCAAAATAGAATAAAGACATGATATTACAATGTGATATGCCTTATTGCTATCATCTACATCATTCATTGTCTCAAATTGATAGGCAATACTTGAATATAATTATCTAAATTATATCCTAAAACTCCCTCTAGACTTTCTTTATAAGTGGGTTCAACACATAAAATATTTAATTAAATGAGGTAAAGTATAAATCAAACTCAAGATCTCTATTTTGACACTTTGGTAATTTAATTTAATATCAAAATATAAGTTTTAAGTTCGAATCCTAGGGCTGGGTGGTAGGTCACTTTGACCTAACCCATCGACCCAAACTACTCGGCCCATTATATAATAGGAGAGCAACCTATCCAGTACCACAAATTGGGCGAACAAGCTAATATATTTTAGAAAAACTCTATACGCAACCGGCCAGGGGAACCACGGGGAAACCGAGTCCCACGTGGCAAATTGAAACGAAGTCGTTTCCATCTTTTCTAAAATTCCCTCCGTCTTCTTTCTTTCCACTGAAATCCCCTTTTCCCCTTCATCTTCTAGAACTCCCAAGAAATCCCCCTTTCCTCTTTCATCTTCATCTTCCACCTCCCCACTCAACGATTCCCTTTTCCTCCTTTGTCTTCCACCTCCCCCACTCGAATCTACCACATGAAACCGATGACGAAACCCTTTGATAGTACTACGTAGGTGATTGTGACGATGATGATTATACCCAAGTCAATGAGATGGAGATCGGGATCCGAGGTTCCTTTTAGCGCAATTAGTGTGTCAACTCAACCTTGATAATAAAACTAAGAGGCTGATCTTTTGCTGCTGACATGATCGCTCTGATCCAAGCTCCTCTCAACTTTGCTTTAATGAAATATCTTGCTCTTTTTTATTTTTTTATTTTTTTTCCAAACTTTGCTTTTGAAACCCTGCCCCACGGTGACCATAAAATTTACTAAAAAACAGGAGTAATCAACAGAAACCTAAGTAACCAGCAATGACCCACATGAGATGACTAAAAAGGAGGGAGACAAATGGAAAATGATTTTTAGTTATGCTAGATCAGAGAAGTGACGGAAGACCCAATGTTTCCTGGATCATTCCAACCACCAATATTGGTTGCATTCCAGTAAAGGAAAGGATCCAATGGGCTGATTTGCTCCATTTCGTGGCAAGAACGATTCCAATTCAACTTGTGTTGGCCGTTTTCTACTTTCACTTCTTTCATGGCAATCTGATGAGCTTCACTATTACCCACTATTTGCAAGTCTTCAAATGGCGCTGAGCTTTGGAAATGATTGGGTGCGTGAGTGTCTTTGATACCATCATTGACAAAATTTTGTTGCTGAAAGCTAGAGGCAAGCAGGGAAGCTACGGTTGGAGTAGTGGTAGTAGTAGAAGTTGAGTAGCCGAAGATGGAATAACTTGAGAGGAGCGAGTTTGATGTAACCACATCTTGGATTTTCTCAGCACGATTAAACTTATTTCGGTAATCATGATTCTCACCAGCAATATCATTGGACATAATTCCAGAGATAGCCACACGAGATGGAGACACCCAATTGGGTACCAATTGGTAAGTGACAATTTACTTCTCTTGATCAATTTGAATTTTATAATTTACTTCTCTTGATCGATTTGAATTTTTGGCACGACTTGATTAATGAATTAGCTTGTCTTAGGTACCAATTGGTGAGTGACAAACATTGCGCATGTAATGATTACAGTTCTTTCTAGGTAATATGCTTGTAAGGAACTTTTTAATGCATCTTGAAATACATTCATGCAATTTTATTACATGACTTAACAAGTTGATGCAAGTGAAATTAATAAAAGAAGAGGTTGAAAACAAACACTTTACAATCAGCTTAAAAATAAATTCAACCATCAAAAGTGAAAGTTTCATGTCCTCACCAAGGAAAAACGTTCATGACGCGGCAGGGCAATTTTTTGTGCTCTGCTAGGTTTAATTTTCTGGTTCTCGCGAAAGTTTTTTTGGGACTTTAAGCCCTCCGGTGGCCTTGTGCAGGCGGGATGGTAGAGGGAGTGCAGGCTGACGAGTGTGGAGGGGATATTGAGGCTGGGAATGAGAAGAAGAAGGTGGGAATAGATCCGATTGTGGGAGATCGACAATCTTTTGCGAAGGCTTTATAGAGGCCTTTGCAGCAACCAAAGTTTCGTTTGCCTTTGAGGAAGCTTGAAAAAATTAATGGGGAACTTGGTTTTGTTTTCTCTGATATGGAGATGGATAAAGTGGCTGAAGACCCAAGATTTGCCTTGGTACTTAAATTCTCTTCGATAAGGCCATCCATTGATGTTCTGCATCCGAATATTATTAAAGCTTGGGGATTCAGTGAGTTGCCGATGGTAAGCTTTATGGATGATTATCATGTGCTTTTACATTTGGCTAATGAGAAAGATTATGTTCATGCTTGGGCTAGGGAAGGACGAGTTGTGGCTGGTTGTCAATTTAGGCTTTTTAATTGGAATGTTGATTTTGATGTCAAGAAAGAACCGTCTATTGTCCCGCAATGGATTTTCCTTCCTAGATTACCATTGCATCTTTATCGGTTGGATTGCCTCCAGAGTTTTGCAACAAGATTTGGGAAATTTCTTGGGACGGATAATGCCACTTTGTATCGGACAAGTGCTACAGGGGCTAGAATATGTGTAGAAGTGGATCTTCAAGATGCAATGGTGGATGGCTTTCCGATTGTTGTTGGACAAAAGCATCAGATTTGGCAGGAAGTAGTTTACGAGAAGAGAGGGTTCTACTGTACCAAGTGTTTTCGATAGGGGCACACCTCTGTGGTCTGCAGGGTGGGGATGAAGCCTAAACAAAAATCAGACCACGTAAATGGAGGAAAGTAGGGGAATAAGAAGGATGAGAAGAATGTTTGGAAGGTAGTGGGCCGTAAAAATAAATCTTTAGAAGAATGAGAAGTTGAGATAGTGGGATATGATAGTGGTGTAAGTAAGGAGGATAAACAGGCGGTAGAGGTGTTTATTGATAAAGGCAAACAAGTGATTAATGATGAAAGTCCACCAGATAGTGGGCTCATCAGAGGCGAGTCTGATGATAACTTACAACGGGATGCAGTCCCGCTGGTTGAAAATGTCAGAGATGATATTGTAGTGTCTGATGAGTTTGACGTAGTGAATGTGATAAATGGAAATCTAGAAGAGGCAGAGAATATAGCTGGAGTGAAGTTTGATGTACATCCTGAGGAAGGAGTTCGATGTTAGAATAGTTTTGAAGTGCTTTCTGAAGAAGAAACAACAGTAGAGGTTGATTGTGAAAAAGATTATTGCTAGGACCCGGGAGGTAGAAATGTGAATTCTGTGAGTATGGATGCAAAAGATGTAGCTGTGAGGAAGTCGAGACGGACTAAGGTCCAACCAAATAAATTGACCTTATGATTGGTAATCTTCTGGTGTGGAATCTTCGTGGGTTGGGTACTTCTAAACGTAGATTGGGGAAATTGATTCGTAAGCATAACATTTCGATTCTTGTGATTTTGGAACCTTTTTTATCTATTGAGAAAGTGGAAAGATGGGCTCTGAGAATTGGCTTTAATAATTGTAGTTCAAATATTGAAGATGGTGGGAAGATATGGATCTGTTGGAAGAATGATTTGAATATGGATTTGGTTAGTGTTACCAATCAATCTCTTACATGATTATTCTCGAAAAATGGGTGTATGTTTCTGGCTACCTTCGTGTATGCTAAATGTCTAATGATGGATTGAAGACAACTGTGGGATCACTTATGCAGCTTTTCTTGTGCTGGTATTCCGTGGATAGTTTGTGGTGACTTTAACATTATCCGATCGGATGATGAACGTGCTGGTGGTCTTCCAAGGCCAAGGAATGCTATGAATGAATTTAATTCATGCATTAATTCTTGTGGTTTGCTTGATTGGAAAATTGATGGAAGACAATTATCTTGGTGTAATGGGCAGCAAGGGATGGCGAGGAGTTGGGCTAAGCTTGATTGCATGCTTGTAATGAGTTTGCAGTGAAGTTTGGGGAGGTTTCAGCTCGATTTTTTAGGAGAAGAACATTTGATCATGCTCCTATTTTGGTGCGATTTGCGGAGGAATTTAAAAGGTATGGTCCGGTGCCTTTTCGTTTTCAGAACATGTGGGTTGCACATGATGATTTCTTAAAAGTAGTTGAGAGATCTTGGAAGGAACCTTTTAGTTCCGGCAATGGTCTATGTACGCTGGCTGGAAAATTGAAGAGATTAAAGATGGCTTTACGTACCTGGAATAAAGATGTATTTGGGAGAGTGGAGGAGAATATTAGAGCACTAAAGGAAAGAGTTGAGGTGCTGGATGTGGAGCTTCAAAATAAGTACTCAAGGGAGTTTGAGTATGATTTTCTTGAAGCTAGAAGTGATCTGGATCAGTGGGTTAAAAGAGAAGATACAC